>APFE031326896.1:65736-133823 GCA_000404065.3 Pinus taeda
GAAAACCATCGCGTCCAAAACCATGGACTGAAAACCATAGGTAGGTTCACCCAACCTAATATAGGGCCAAAAAAAAAAATTTCCCAATGCGCTGCCCCGGACCCCGTAGAGGAGGGCTACCCGCCCCCCTCAAACCCCCCGGACAGGGGGGGCTACCGCCCCCTCTGTGACCCCCCCGCTGTGCAATCAGTGCAACAAAGGGGGGGCTCCGCCCCCCCTCTAACCTCCCGGTTCACTACGTAGGTTAGTCATGGAAAGAATATAACACAACCCAACAATCGATACAAAATAGCGACAGGCAAGCCTTTTTCTCTCTCCTCCAAGGGGCCACGTGGCGGACTACCATTGGTCCTCACAAATGACATGGCAGTACAGAGATGACGTGGTAGTTGTCACCACTCACAAGGTGACACGTGGCAAGGATGACGTCACCAATCCTGCAGATCAGTGATCGACAAAGGTAAAAGGTCGCAACTCCAGCTACATATCTGCAATTGTGATTTGCGGTAAAAAGGGCTCTGATAAGGCGGCTAGCCCACAATCACACAGAGGTCCGAAGAACCAAGGGCCATGCACTAAAGGCGCAAATCGGCGATCGCACAAGTCAAAGTTTCTCCTCCATTGAAGTCCCTTCCGGCATACGATTGCGATATGCAGGGGATCCTCCCGGATGAGATATTTCATGTGTTCTACCTTATAAGGAGTTCACATCTGAATAGTCAACCCGCGATATGAAAAGAAATGGATGGGTCTCTCCCTCTTCCATGTTGCAATTGCAATACCCTAGGTGGGCCCAGTCCCACAGATAGGCGATCGTAGGTGTCAAGGGTTGTTATCAAAGGCAAGAGCTATAAACCATTGGTGTGCGGGATTATAATTAACAAAGGAAGAAGCTCCCCAGACAGGAGTCTAGAGGCCTTAGCACCCGAAGGCTAAGCACTTGGTTCTAGCCCCGAGTCACGTGAAAAGAAAGGCAGAATGAGGGCCAAGCCAAGGCCCGATCAGGACTCGTTGTTCTGTGACGCCTTTTTGTGCAAAATTTTCTTATACATCGAAGCCCCGGGAGCAAGATATAGAACTTTAAAGATGGACAGGTCGACAACTGAAACTTTGAATAGAGGTATGGGGCAATTGCAAAGTGATATGGGCTAATCTTGTAGAAGCCCCTGCAACAATATACCAAGGAATACATGGGCCACAAAAATGGATTCGATGACTTCACTGCATGACTGCTGTGAGTAATTGACAATATGCGAGACTCAAGAAGGCTTAATGGATCGACATGGTGCTCCACTCCTATACACAACAAAGTATTGTTGAGAGGTGCTCCATTTCTACTCTGCGACAGACACTCACCTACTCTAGAGAATGCGTTATTCAGGTAGTTAAGGCAGACGTGACAGGAAACAGCCAAAAAACAGGAGAAACGCATCACAGTTGAGATGTGACTTGACCAGAGGCCTTTCATAGGAACATCAAGGAGGGCACTTCCTCCATCATCTTTCAGTCTTCCTCTTTCTTTGCATTATTTTGTAATTTCTGTTTATTTCCAAGAAGGGACCAGTTCTCGATTGCAATCATTTTGGGCAATAGAAACACTTACAAAAGGTTCAAGAGTTCTGCACCTCCGGGTCAGTATTTTTGCCATTCCAATTTGGATCTACTTGCCTGTTTATGAGGGCCTTGAGTGATACCTTGGTTGAATGTAAATGGACTGGTATGTTAGACTCATATTAGATTAATGAAACTCCTTAGTGATTCCAAGCAGATCAATGCGTAGTATGTTTTCCCTTCTGTAGTCTCATTTCATATATGTTTTCCTTCTCTAAAAATAGTGAGATGAATCTGTCGGTTTCCCTCAGATTCATGGATTTATCTAGGCTACTAAATAAGCCAACAATGCCTATGTATAAGACAGATTTACTTGTGTTAGTCTATAACCTATAGTACCTGTGTGCAAGACAAATTTACTTGTGTTATTTGATTAACCTGCAGTACCTGTGTGAGCCCAGATTTACTTTTGTTGTTTAGCATTAATGGTACCCGTGTTATATATCGTATGGAAACTTAGTAAGTACTCTACTTTTCCACATCCTCTCTCTTCCATATTTCTATTGGAACATCGTTGCTTAGGATTTTGTCTTGTCTAAGCCCTCTGCATCAAATTCCCTCTTTCCTTTCCTCCTCTTCACTTTACGACAACTTCAACATAAAGTTGTCTCATTATTGTGTGTCGGCCACCAGAAGAAGACATTTCTCTTTGAGATTACCCCAATATACTCCCTGCATTTGGATCCATGTGTTGGCTTGAATTTCGTTGATGAAGGCCTATTGAAGCAAGCCCCCCCTTATAACCTTTTTAACTACGTGACAATTAGAGTGCAATAGAAACCTCACTCATAGTCTTCCATGCACTCCTCTCATTAAGATGTCCTAGGCACTAGTCTATAATCAATCGAGAGACTATCTCTAGGAGGGTTTGTATGTCCCCTGAAGCACTCGTGTTGTAGGTGCTAGAAAAAGCCCCAACATCTTTCTCGCATCGTTGTCGGGGAACGGATTAGAATATTTTTCCCTGGGTACGACAATTTTTTACTTTTTCTTTGTTAGGTGAGTAGGGCAAGTGAGGGTTGAAGATCTCTCACCTTGGCGACTCCACTATTTCATTTTATGCTAAACATCCTAGTGAATCCACTATCCATATCTCTATTTGATCATCCTGGCTTTCAAGAAACCTCATACTCACTCTGATGCTATGACGGCCGAAAAATTTCCCTACCTTAGAACCTGCAATCACTCATATAGGGGGTTTTCGAGATGGCCCTTCCTGCATTCCTCGCCAACAAATTTGCCTCGCTGGATTTTTCTTCTATTGCTGGTTATCCCAATCATGTCCCTTCGTTTCATGAACAGTATACCTATTTGCCTAGATTAAGTGGGAGCACAAATAGAAGGCCTGACCAACACCTCAAAGAATTTCATGAATGCATGGAAAAACATGGTATTTTTCTTGAAGATGTACAAATGAAGTTTTTCATGTATTCTTTGGAGGAGGATGCTAGAGTCTGGTACCAAAAAATGCCCCATGGCAACATATCCTCCTTAAGAAGTTTTCATACAACATTCATTCATTGTTACAAAAGACTATATCCACCGAATGCTCTATTTGAAGACTGTTGTGCATATTTTAATGAAGAATACATTCCCGAGGTTGATGACTCTACTAGAGATGTTTGTGGAGCTCCACTCCAAGAAAACATCTACTCGCATCAGGAAGCATCACCCAATGAGCAAGAAAGAGAAGAAGGAAACATCATTGAGCTGCAAATAAACCCTTAGAGGTTTGATTTGGCTGAATTTGATGTTCCTCCTTCCTACGATGAATACGAATTTGGTGAAGAGTCAACTGATACAGAGCCACAATCCCAATCATGGGAAGTTGAACAAGAAGAGAAGGCCTACCAGGAGGTTAACAAAGAGGCTCTAGTTTACAATGCACACCCTTCACCTGGAGGATAAGATCAAGAAATTTCTTTGATTTATGATTCATACTATTCATACGAGGATGATTTGGTCGTGGATGTTCAGAAGGAGATCTTTACCAACAAGTGGGGAGCCTGCTCCCAGCAACAAATTTATCGAGAAGAGCCCAAAGTTGAAGGACCAAGCAGTGTTTGTGATTATTTATCATAGAATAATTCCTAGTGGGAATTTTCAAGGGGCCCTCCAGTCTATGACTCTTATAGTTAAGAAGCTGAAGATTCCATTGCAGATTCCCAAGAGAGTTGTCCCTTTGAAGAATGGGTAGTAAAAGATCAGCAACAAGTTTTTCTTGAAAAATCTAAGGCTGAGGAACTAAATAGTGTGTGTGGTTTCCCTGACCAAGAAAACCTTGGTTAATAGATTGTTTGTGAAAAAGAGGCAGCTACAAACTTTCCTTGTCAATTCTATGACCCTGTAGCTGACTACATGTCAACATTCTTAAGTCATCATCAGATGTTGTTTCTATAGTATGCATCAAAGCTTCTTATTTGCAGATTTTTCATGGTTTGTGTTGGTTTTATTTTTAAATTTCAGCATCATGAAGGCATTAGGTCCAACATCCAAATGCTAGCCTAGCTCCATTGGAGGGTTGAAGTCACTTAGGTGAATTGAGCCCTATGAATAAGTAGGAGTGTATATAAATAAGCTCACTCGATGAGCATTTAATTTCTAGTGGTTAGAATTTTTATTTATGCATCTCAGTTTGAGGAGGAAGTGACTCCCTATAAACAAAGTTTCATGGAGTTTTTATGTAAGTTCATATATTTCTAACTCCATGCCCAATGGTGAAGGATACTAGTCTCCAAGTTCTCAGCACCTTGCCAGCAATGCACTGTCCCCAATTGGAGCCAATGTTGTCACTCACTGCTTTACAAGTTAACAATTTCCCAAAATGCATAAGAGCAGTGAAGTTTGAAGCCATTTCCTAAGCCACATAAGCTCTTAGATTTTAATCAGTACCTCTTGATTGCATAGTCCTCATCATAAGCTTTCCAACGGTATATGGAAGTCCAAAAATGGACTTCTGTATCAAAAGCTAGAGCATATTGAAGATGGGGGTTCTATTGCCTTGAAATGAAAGAGGAGCATATTGGAGGGCCCCAGGCACAGTAAATTGGCAATCGGTGGTGGGTAGATCCCGCAATCCAGCAGATCGCATAGTCCCGCATCCTACATCCCGCAATCCTACAGTCCCGTAACTCGGTGATATCAGCGATCGACAAGCCCAAGGTAACATTCTTATGGAATTGCGGGGGTGAAACTGGCCGATAAACAATAAAATTGCCGATAATTCGGGCCCTCAGTGTTAAAGTGTCGGAAGGGGTCGAAATAATTTAACAAAGGAAATCGACGCAAAACAATAACATGCGAGCCTTTTTATCTCTCCTCTAGGGGGCATGTGGCGGACTACCATTGGTCCTCACAAATGACATGGCAGTTGACGTCATCATGACGTGGCAGTACGGAGGTGACATGGTAATACGAAGTACAAGTGGAATGCAGATTCATAATTTTCAAGGGTCTATCGGGGCTTTTCTGGGTGACATGTGTCACCACTCACAACCTGACATGTGGTAGGGATGACATCACCAATCCCGCAGTTCGGTCATCGGCAAAGATAAAAGGTTGCAACTCCAATTACATATCTACGATTTGCGGTAAAATGGGCTCCGATAAGGGGGTTGGCCCACGATCACACAGAGGTCTGAAGAACCAAGGGCCATGCACTAAAGGTGCAAATCGGCGATCACACAAGTCAAAGTTTCTCCTCTGTTGAAGTCCCTTCCAGCTTACGATTGCGATATGCAGGGGATCCTCCCAGATGAGATATTTCATGTGTTCTACCTTATAAGGAGTTCACGTCCGGACAGTCGCCCCGCCCTATGAAAAGAAGTGGATGGGTCTCTCCCTCTCTCGTGTTGAGATTGTGATACCCCAGGTGGGCCCAGTCCCGCAGATCAATGATCACAGGTGTCAAGGGGTATTATCAAAGGAAAGCGTTATAAATCGATGGTGTGCGAGATTATAATTAACAAAAGAAGAAGCTCCCCGGACAGGAGTCTAAAGGCCATAGTGCCCGAGGGCTAAGCACCCGGTTCTAATCCCCGGTCACATGAAAAGAAAGGTAGAATGAGGGCCAAGCCAAGGTGCAATCGGGACCCGTTGTTCTATGATGCCTTTTAGTGCAAAATGTTCCTATACAGCCAGGCCGCGAGAGCAAGGTACATAAATTTAAAGACAGACAGGTCGGCAGCTGAAACTTTGAATAGAGGTATGGGGCAATGGTAGAGTGATATGGGCTAATCCTGTAGAAGCCCCTGCAACAAGAAACCAAGGGCTACATGGGCCGCAGAAATGGATTCGATGACTTCGCTGCATGACTGCTGTGAGTAAATGACAATATGGAAGACTCAGGAAGGCTTAATGGCTCGGCATGGTGCTCTACTCCTACACACAACAAAGGATTGTCAAGAGGTGCTCCATTTCTACTCTGCGGCAGACACTCACAGTCGACCCACTCCCTACTCCAGAGAATGAGCTATTCAGATAGTTAAGGCGAAAGTGACAGGAAATGACCGAACAATAGGAGAATCACATCACAACTGAGACGTGGCTTGACTAGAGGCCTTTCATAGGAACAGCAAGGGGGGCACTTCCTCCATCATCTTTCTGTCTTCCTCTTTCCTTGCATTATTTTGTAATTTCTTTTTATTTCCAAGAAGGGACTAGATCCCGATTGTAATCATTTTGGGCAACAAAGCCTTGCATGCCGAGGCAGCTCGTCTAGTAGACAGCTGGAGCTCTGGCGAACAAATTTTTTGTAGCTATAACCCAACCTCCCCCTTTTCTTATAAATAGGGGGAAGAAACACTTAGAAAAGGTTCTGGAATTCTGCACCTACGGGTTAGTATTTCTGCGATTCCACTTTGGTTCTACTTGCCTTTCCATGAGGGACCTGAGTGATACCTTGGCTGAATGTAAATGGACTGGTATGTTGGACACATATTGGATTAATGAACTCCCTAGTGATTCCAAGCATATCAATGCACAATATGTTTTCCCTTCTGTAATCTCATTTCATATATGTTTTCCTTCTCTAAAAATAGTGTGATGAATCTATCGGTTTCCCTCTGATTGATGGATTTATCTAGGCTACCAAATAAGCAAACAATGCCTGTGTATAAGACAAATTTACTTGTGTTAGTCTATAACCTACAGTACCTAAGTGCAAGACAGATTTACTTGTGTTATTTGATTAACCTACAATACTTGTGTGAGCCCAGATTTACTTTTGTTGTTTAGCGTTAATGGTACCCTTGTTATATCTAGTATGGAACCTTAGTAAGTACTCCGCTCTTCCACATCCTCTCTCTTCCATATTTCTGTTGGAACATCGTTGCTTAGGATTATGTCCTATCTACAGCCCTCTGCATCAAATTCCCTCCTTCGTTTCCTCCTCTTCACTTTACTACAACTTAAATATAAAGTCGTCTCATTGTTGTGTGTCGACCACCAAAAGAAGACATTTCTCTTCGAGATTACCCCAATATACCTCCTGCATTTGGATCCATGTGTTGGCTTGAGTATACCTCAGTGAAGGCATATTGAACCAAGCCCCCCTTTATAACCTTTTTAACTACATGACAATTGGAGTGCAACATAAACCTCACTCGTAGTTTTCCATGCACTCCTCTCATTAAGATGTCCTAGGCACTGGTCTATAATCAACCCATAGGCTGTCTCTAGGAGGCTTTCTATGTCCCCTGTGCTAGAAATAGCCCCAAAACTAATAATAGATGCTTGGTGATTTGCCTACCTGTTATCCAAAGCTGCATAGATCCGAGGAACACTCTAGCCAACATTCCCCACTGTCTGCGCTTCCTAAGCACTGTAGATCTACGGTGTACCACCCCAATGTTGTGGACAATATCTCTTGCAATGATATTTGACACAAGTTTAACATTGTACAGGCTTCCAACCTGCATCCTTGTTTTGTTACTCAAACTAGAATCCCTGAAGTTTGTTAGATGCATTGAAATTCTTGTGTGGTGTTGCATTCTCTTTGTTACCTATGTCATGAAGCCTTGCTCGCTTCTTATCACATTTCCCTTTATTCCTTGCATTACCTTTCCAGTTCAGCTTAGTCTCAGATCTACACTTTGATTGCTCATAACAATTCTTTAGCTTCCAAATGGCCTCCTCCAATGATCTAGGTTCATCAAACTCAATTTTGTCTTTGAATGTTATCGACAACCCACTAATGAATCTTTGAATCTTGGCCTTCTCCTCCTTGAGGTAAGGCACATATCTCAAAAGCTCGAAAAATATGCTAGTGTACCCCTCATCGATCACAAAGCCCATCTTTATCTCATAAAACTCTTTTTCCTTGTCGTCATAATACCTCTCCGATATATACTTCTTCCTTAATAGTCTCTTGAATTCACTCCAAGTCACCTCCTCATAAATATCTCTAACATTCTTTACATATTCCCACCAGATATTTGCTTTACCTTTAAGACTAAATGTAGTTATTCTGGCCTTCATCTTCTCTGAATAATTGTGAAATCTAAAGAACTTATTCATTCCAAGCAACCATGCTTCTTCATCTTGTGTCTTCTTCACTTCCCCATCAAATGTAGGTGGATTTGCTTTCTTAAACTCATCCAACAAATATCCCCTATCACTCCTCCTGTAAGGATGATAATGATGATGACCATGATACCTGTCAGAACTGGAACTAGAATAGTACCCGTGTCCACCGCCTCTCCTATCTGAAGTATCCAAGAACCTGCCATCTTTGATCGTGTCATCTCTATCTGACTTGTACCCACTAGGAGACATACTACCATATGCCCCATTAGTTCTATCCTCCTATCCATGGTTGATCCAAAGTAGTCCCTGTCTCTACAATTCTAACAAACTTTGAAGGATTACTGCATTAACCTTTACTTGTTTCTCATGTGCTTACATGATTATGTCATTATCTGCTTTACAACTTGTTATCTTTGCCTTTAAACTTTTCAATGTGACTACTAAGTTAGAAGAATTCCCAACACCATGTTGCTCATCTGATCCATAGGGAGAGTCTCGAGAACTGTAGTCTACCATATTTCTAGCAATCTTTATTGTTTCTCTTCTTGCAAGGTATATCATGTCAGTTAAACCAAAGTACAAATAAAACAACGTACCCCTATGTAGTTCAGGGAGGGATATCTCATCTGCAAGACCAACCAGATTAGCACAACACACACACACACACATATATTCATCGTTTCAATCATTATCCAGTCATCAATGCATGACCATACCAACCACATGCTATGACCTCACGCATGACAACTACAACCACATCAATGTATGCATAACGATATATAAGAACTGACATGCATAGCTGATGCATAACCAACATACACTCATGACAACCACATACAACAACAACACCATCAACTTCCACATGGTGACATCATTGCAACCACGACCATCACCATGCTTATGCAACAAGCACATAGACCACAAGCATAAGGAACACCTATATGCAAGTGACATGAATGCATGACTAACACATCGTCCATCTAGTCCAAGGGGTGAACCATTCTCTTATACCACTCTATAACACCCTCTTCCCACATCTACCCAAGTAATCTTCCAATCGGGGTAAACATGTGATGAAGAGTTGCTATGATATGATTCAATTCCCTATGTATCAGTTAAGGAAGTGGAACCAATGGAACATAGACAACCTGACCTTTTACACATGCAACGAAACCCCCAGGAGCCATCCATCCCATCTAAATGACTAGCACCTAAGACAAGCTAATATTTTGTTGCATTAAAGCCTCAATCTCTCCCTTGACATGGGCATGCATGTGACTGGGACCCTCTAGTCGCTCCCACAACAAGGCAAGCGTGCGACTGGGGACTTTTCTAGGTAGTTATATGCCAGCGACTCCAGATTTTGTGGCACCTTTTTAGAGTTGGGACTCAGGCCATTGCCCAAAACTCCATGAAACTTCTAGAAATAAAAAATAACACTAAAAGAATGATGCTGATGCAAATACTTGAACAAGGTATTGAATGGACCCCTACTAGACATGACAATCATTTCGTCAAACATGTCACAAATATGCATTCTACATTTTTAAACATCATACCTGAGCATAGGGGTCTTGCACTTATCTAAGAATCACTAAGAATAATTTTTCCCTCATCATAATAATTGCATTACCATCTATTAAGCCATGTATTCATTGTACATTCAGTGATTAACCAAAACACGATGAAAGCCATACATTTTCACTGTCATAAAACTCATTCATAACCAACATATAAACAACAAAAATATCAAGGATATAACAACCATATAAGCCACATATAAACAAGTATATTTACCCATAAAATACCAAGGAGAAAGAGAGCTCTTATTGATGCATGCATAGGTCGACCGGGTATGGGACTTCCACGAACCACTTGACCATAGACTAGGTTGAACCAAATCTTTCTTTTAGCCAGTCACCCCCATGCCATATTCCAAGCATGAATGTGGGATATCATAAAACAAATCAATCAAAACCATCAAGGGCTTTCATAGGTCAAACCACCTCAAACCTCTACTAGTGATTCCACCTCACGATCAGACATCACTAGTCACCATCAGATTGGTCTCTACCCAAGCTGTCCAGGGCTCTAAAGCATTTGTTCTAACCAGGGTTTCCAGGACTAGTAATTCAACCCACGGTTGTCGTCGAGCTTCCAGAGCGTTTGTCCAACCAGGGCTTCTAGGATTAGTAACTCAACCCATCAAGGGCTTCCAGAGTGTTTTTCCAACCAAGGCTTCTAGGACTAGTAACTCAACCCAAGTTGTTACAGGGCTTCTAGAACGTTTATCCAACGAAGGCTTCCAGGAATTAATAAATCAACCCACAACCAAAGGCATAAAATAATCAACCAGAAAACAAAAGTAAAACCCACAGCACCGTGGCTATCCAAGAAATGACGAGGCTAGGCAAAATTACCGTTAATCTAGGCAATCCTCCATGCCAATGACAGATCATAACCAAATAACTACATGCATATGCCATGTATGCCAAAACTAGCAAGAAAATCATACATGCAACTCGATACCTCGAAGCAAAATCTGTTGTATTTGTTGATCCCGATGTCCTCTTGTGCTTCCCTGCTTTTTTTTTCCCTTCTTGCTCCAAATCCCAAGTATCCCACACTCCTCCAAGAGTTCTCCAAGAAAACTCTAAGTGTCAAAGAGTATGAGAGAGAAAGAGAGAAAATGAGAGCTCCAAAACTCAAATGATCAAAAGCCATAAACTGATCCTCATAAGCCTTTTTATTAATGAGGGCTCTATTTTCTTCAATTTTCCATTATTTTCCTTCATTTTCCTCCTCACATGCAACCTGTGACCTTTCACCTTCCTTTTCTCATAATTTTCATAAATAAATGTCATTTTTCCTTTCCAAAGCCTTGGCCATTGCCTTTGCCAATTTCCATAGCCATTAATTAATCACAAGTGATTCTCGTCACTATGTTTTTGTCCAACATTGAGCTTGGAATACATGTCCCATGACCAAGGTCTTATTTTGCCTTTATTAATTTTTTTTACATGGATTTTTGACCACGGTTGTTACAAAATTGATGGTAAACATAGCTTGTCATTTAAGCGAAGGATGTTTGGAAATAAATGGGGTCCCTAGCTCTTTTCCCATTCCCTAACTACCTCCATGCTTTGTCCCTTATTGTACCCCCTTTTAACCCCACTCATCCAAGCCATTTATTGCATATACCCTCTGATCCCAAGGCATCTAATTATTCCCCTCTTGTCCAGCTGGATAATATTATTGTGAGGTCATCCCGTCCCTCCCCCCTTGTTTGCATGATGAAGCACTTCCTCTCTCTCCTGACGTGCGGCCCTCGTTCTGCCCTCCACGTGAAGCTACCTTAGTCGGATCTGCAAGTAAGTGTGGGAGTCTTCTTGTCTAGTTCTTGGTTCAAGGATTATCGTAGGAATTGTAAGTTGGTCACCATGCGAGCCCTCTCATCCTTCATGTTGTATTTACTCCTCTCGGCTTAGTCTAAACAGTCCAACTGCTTGAGCTCTTGGTTGTAAGTAATGGAAGCTCTCTTTCCTCTTAGGGAAATGATGACACCGCATTGGGATTGTGGAGGCTCTGATTTGTCTCTGCTCTGTCACTCGAGGTATCTACATGGCAACTACCATAAATTTCATTTGAGTTGTCTGCAATTTCCCATTGTTCTTATCATTTGTAGATTGAGTTGGATTGGGTTTCATCTGCTAGGTGGGAAGAACCCGAGAGTGTCTCAAAGGTGTGCATTTTCAGCTTTCCTTTTGGATTGTGTCTCTCGACTTAGGAGCTCTAGCTTGCCCCAGCGGGCTCTGTAGGTTTCAATACAGGACAAGCCACATCATGAGTTGAATTTCCTTGGCTTCGCCTTTTGTGTTCCCTTTGCATTATAGTGGCGCTCTGAGACGATGGCTAAGGGAACCTGGGGCAATCGAAGGGCACGTTTAGGCCGGATGGTGGAAAATGATATGAAGAATCTGGCAATGGACCGACAACACCATATCTTGGTCCCCTCCACTCCTGCGATGTTGTCCAATGTGCCCAGAAGCTCGTATAGATTAAAGCAGAGCTCTTCGACCTTAAGGTTTTGTTACGTCGACAAAATGTGGTGGCCGGTGAGAACTCTAATGTAATAGAAGCCAAAGGCAAGCAAGTTACCAATCTTGAGGATGAGGTCGAGCGTTGCGCAGCATGATCAAAGATATCCAAGTCCAGGTGGCCAAGTCCGATTCGCTCCCAGAAGAACATAGCACCCCTTCAAAATTCCATAACTCAAGCATTGATGTAAATTGCCCTGTTGATTTTAATGCTTAGACTTCAATTGTAATGACTGGTTTTTTCTGTGTTTTCCTTCTATCTCAATTTCGTCAGGTATACCCTAGTAGAATAAACAAGAGTACTGTAACTTTTTGTAATGAATAGGTATAATTGGGCATGCATTATCTAACTGTAAATGACAAATTGAAGCCCATGGATGTATATGAATTGTAAATCACCCGTGTATTTTGCCGTGACTGGACATGGAATTAATACAACAAGTACTCATTGTTGTTAAAAAAAAATACAATATCCAATTATAATTTATCTTATCCTCAAGGAAAAAGAACAATAAGTAAATTGTTTATTGTAAATAATTAAATATAAATAAAAATATATAAACTAAAAATAATTTAACAAACTTTAATTCTTTATTTTAATATTATATATTAAAAAAAACATCTATATTCCCATTGTAAAATTGAATCATATTTTTATATTGAAAAAAACATCTATATTTTCTTATTTTTTAAATTGATAAAAATAATTTAAATTAAATTAAGAAGTATTTTGCAGCATTGTAACATTAGATAAATTATCATTTTTTAGATATCAACTTGAAGAGGTTCATATTTTATTTTCCCAAAAAATGCACTTGTTCATTTCATTGGCAGAATCTAATTATTAATGATGGGGTATGTCAACGAATAGCAACATAATTTTATTCTAATTCTTATATTTTAGTTTTTGGAAAGAGTTACATTTAATGTAATTAATCATTATTTATAGGTGTGATAAGGCATAATTTTAGTCTTATAAAATATTATAGATTTTAAATGATTTAAGTTATTTGTAACAATGATGCCAAGATTAAAGTTATTAGGAACAAAATTTCCATTATAACCTTGGACATTGATACTATTTGTTTTAAGGAGAATTCATGGTGAATTCCACCTAGATAGTGAACCCACAACTAATAAACCTCTAAAGTTTAGTTTTTTTTTTGTTTGGTGGTGGGGGTTGTAGTTCTATTAAATGCAAGGGGATAATAACGAGAAGGTTGGTTCAAACGATGCAGTAGTTTACATAATTGGTTTCGTGGATGTTTATCCTTGGGATAACTTGTTTATTGAGATCTGATCTTCCTATGTTTTTTTGATAGAGAAATCTTCTTCTTCGGCAAGGGAAGAATATTCTATTTGCATTCCCATCTCTTGGACAGAGAAATTTCAAAATGATCTAATCTATGTAGATCATGTATCACAAAATCAAGTGGTTCATTATTTTATTAATGGATTTTATTTTTTTGTTTAGTACATTAAAACAATAGCTAAATTAAATGAGGGTGAAAACATAAAATTAAATTAGTTATCACCATTCAACATCAATATCCTAGTGTGATTGTTCTAAAAGTTCCTCTCCATCCATGTATAATCTTCCATTCACATGCATCAATGGGGTTGGTGATGAAAACCTTGAGTTCTACGAATCATTTATCAATTGCAATCTTTTCTTTTATAATTGTTTACTTTAATCAGGAATACAATACAAATTAATAATAAAATTAGCATATTATAACATATATTTTAATTTAACTAGAAAACAAAAGGACTAGAGCATGGAGGCCTAGAGCGATGGTGCGTCCATGAAGACCTAGCCTTCTGCCTATGCTGCCTCTATTCTGTGCCCTTAGTCCCCCTGCCCTACGGCCCCGTGGCCCTGGGCCCTCTGTCTTGCTGTGTCTTGAGCTTCTTAGTTGAGAGCCTGCGCTTCTGTGTGGCTCGTTTGCTGCTAGGAGGGGTTTTAGCTAGGGTTCGCCCACATGGAGGTCCCGGGCTCGCCCCAGGCAGCCCCATCCCCCCCCCCCCCGTCTTCATCTGCCAAAGCCTTCTCTTGGCTCTTGGTCAGTTTGCCGCAAAAGAAAAAGAGTGAAGCAACCAATTTTGTCAAGAGGCTCAAGGATATTCCTGAAATCTCCTTGCCACCAGAGACCCCGATCTAAGTCGCCCTGTCCTTGGCTGAGCGGGCACTCTTTGGCCAGTTCACCAGACTATGGCCTTCTCCTAAATCCACTAAGAACTGGGTCAACAAGAACTGGTCTCCATTGATCAAGGATAGCGTCACTTCCTATTTCTTAGGACGAGGGTTTTTCCTCTTTGAATTCTCCTTTAAAGACGATAAGGATCTGATCTTCCAAAATGGCCCTTATTTCATGGCCCCCCAGGGACTTTATATCAACAAATGGATGCCAGATTTCGACCCTGTAGTCGACGTTTCCACGGCTGTCCCGGTGTGGGTCAGGCTTCCAAACCTTCTAGTGCATTGCTGGAACTGGGACTCGTTGAAACACATTGGTAACGCCCTCGGGAAATTCATAGATAAGGCAAACAACAAAGATCAATATGACTGTGCCCGAATCTGCGTAAAAGTAGGTCTAGAGGTGGGACTTCCGGAAGCCATCAAAATCAAAGTAGGAAGCTGGACCCATTTGCAGAAGCTAGATTATGAGCAGTTGCCCTTCAAGTGTCAAAAATGCCATGTGTAAGGTCACTTCGCCAGAGGATGCCCATCCAATGCTGAATCAGATAAGGGTAAAGAAGAAGGTTGGAACCAGGTCAAGCGAGCCAAGAAAACCCAAAAGAATGTCGATCCAAATGGAAGAGGCCCCCAACAGGCCCCTCCTCAGCAAACCCCTTCCAGAATGGAGCAAGAAAATAAATTCACCCCTCTAAGCTCGCAAATAGAGGAAACACAGGAAGCAAATATCCAAAAACCATCCCCCCTCACAAAAGGTACCCCCTCCTCTCCCAAGGGGGCAAGCCTTGCCGAGAGATCCAAAGGAAACACTGTCGAAGTCGAGGAAGTTGAGCAAGAATCTGACAGTTCGGAGGAAGAAGGCAAAATAGGAGAATCCCAAGCTTCGGTAAGGAGATCCACAAGAGGCCGCAAAACAGATCGAGAAAAAATAGAGCATGAAACTTTCAAGGATAAGCTCCAAGGTAGCCAGCCAACTCTCGAAAAGCTATTAGCGTCAAAACCAAAGATGGCGAGAAACTAGCCCCAAGGCTCCAAGGGAGCCAACCAGAAATACAAATGATGAAGATTATCTCCTGGAACTGTAGAGGTATGGGGAGCAGAATCAAAGAAGAAGCCATCAAAAGTTTAATAAGGATAGAAGCTCTTGACATACTCCTCATCCAGGAGATCAAACTGGAGGACTTTGTCTTCCTTCAGGTAAGAAGAAACTCTAGAAAAAATGTGAGGTGAAAGCAATCTCAGCGTGAGGGGCTTCCGGTGGGTTGGGCACTCTCTGGAACGCAAGCAAATTCTCAGTCATTTCTGAGACCCTCAATACTCACTCGTTGTTCTTAAAATTGCAGCACTTAGACTCAAAAGAGATTTTTAGTCTCTTCAATGTGTATGTCCCTGTGAACGCTGAGAAAAAAAGGTATGTTGGGAATTCATAAGAAATCAAGCAGACCTCGTTAATCTTGAGAATACCATCATTGCCGGAGATCTTAATCTCACTCTCCTGTCAGCAGACAAGAGAGTAAGCAGCATTGTTCACGATCCGGCAAGGGAATGGGCAGAGGACCTTATGCAGGACTGGGATCTGCTGGACATTAAGCCAATTTCTGGCAAGTACACTTGGACTAATAAAAGAATTGGACCCAGTCACATCGCTGCCAAGTTGGACAGATTCTTTCTCAAAGCTCTTTCCTTCTACTTGGATTAGAGGCTAGAGTCCACATTCTCCCATGCAACACTTCTGATCATAAACCCATCAAGCTAGAAATCGTGTCTCAACTTGATCTAGGTCTTATTCCCTTCAGATTTAGCCTGCTCTGGGCTAAGGAATCTCACTTCATGCAATTAGTTAAGGGCATCTGGTTGCAGCAGGTCAAAGGCTCCCCCTTTTTCGTCTAGGAGGAGAAGCTCAGAAGAGTGAAAAGGGCTTTGAAAAGATGGGCCAAATCTCTGCCCAATCCAACCAATGAAAGGAAAAAAACTCAACGCACACTGGAAATTCACAATCTCAAGGCTGAAAAAGATGACATAACAAAAGAGATTCTAGATAAAGAAGCCCAGCTCCAGCAAAACTATCACAAGGTTTGTCTAGCTAAGGAAGAATACTGGAGGCTTAAGTCACGTAACCTTTGGCTTAAAGCAGGGGACAGGAACTCTTCCTTCTTTCACAAACAAGCTCAGGCAAGGAAATATACCAACTCCATCTCTGAAATCAAAGATGGCACTACCATCCACAAGGATAATACAAACATCAAAAAAGCAGCCTCCTTTTATTTTAAAAGTCTATATAGTGAAGATATAAATCTAGACCAAAACTCTGATATGATGGATGTGGTCCCCTTCTTGATTACTGTTGAAATGAACCATCTCCTCGAAGCTAAAGTCACCAAGAATGAAGTCAAGGATGCCCTCTTTGCCATGGACCCAGACAAAGCCCTTGGGCCAGATGGATTCTCAGCCAGATTTCTCTAAATCTGCTGGTCGATTGTGGAAAAACATCTTTACAAAATGGTTCTAAAGTCCCAAGTTTTCCAGAAAATTGGAGGCAGCACGAACTCCGCTTTTCTTGCTCTCATCCCCAAAAAGAAAGGAGCTAACTCCTTCAGCAGGTTTCACTCGATTTCACTTTGTAATATTGGTTACAAATTGATTACCAAAGTTATCGCTAATAGATTGAAGCTCATCCTCCCCAAAATCATTCTGGAAAGCTAAGGAGGCTTCATTCAAGGTAGACAGATTGTGGACAATTTCATTATGGTCCAAGAGGCAATCCACTCAAGTCTGAGCCGCAACGAAAAAGGTATGGCTGTCAAACTTGATTTAGCAAATGCATTTGATCGAGTTAGGCATAGTTTTCTGCTGAAAGTCTTACATAAGCTTGGATTTGGTGAGAAATTTATAAACTAGATTCAAGCTTGCATTTCGGAGCCTTGGATTGTCCCATTAGTAAATGGCAGAGCTGCTGATTTTTTCAAAGCCACGAGAGGGCTCAGGCAGGGGTGTCGTCTCTCACCACTTCTATTTATTCTTCAAGCCTCAGTCCTCAGTTTTTATTTAGACAAAAAAAATGATATCAGGAAATCGCTGGGCTCTGCATAGCAAGAGGTGTTAAAAACATAAATCATGCCCTCTTTACGGATGACACTTTGTTATTGGGAGCTGCTTCTGTGCTCATGGCCTCCAAATTTAAAGGAGTTTTGCATGGTCTCGAGAAGCAGTCTAAACTATGGCAAATGTCATATCTATTGCTGGAACACCACTCCCAGCTTGCTCAACTCCATTTCCAAAACCTTTGGCTACGCAGCTTCCTCAAATTGGACTTCCTTCAAGTACTTGGGCCTCCTTGTTTTTCTCAAAAGAGCCTACAACAGAGATTGGCTCCCCCAATTGGAGAAATTCAAGATCAAATTGCTTGCCTGGGGCTTTTCCTGGCTTAACATTGCTGGTAAGTCTATTCTCATAAAATATATTCTTAACAGCCTTCCTTTATTTTAGTTTTCTGTCCTTCTTGCTCCCACTGGTATTCTCAGAAAAATGGAGGAGATCACTCGAAGTTTTTTTTGGAAGGGGGGTAAGTAGAATGAGAAAAAGATTTTGCTAGTCAACTGGGAATCCATCTCCAAACCTCTATTGGAAAGAGGCTTGAATTTCAAAAATCTCGGCATCCATAATATTGCAATGGGAGCTAAATTAATCTGGAGAATTATTACTCCTAACCCTGGTTGGGCGCAATTAGCTCTTTGGAAAAAATATTTCAAAGGCCAGCGCTCCCGCTGCCTAGATCATCCTCAGACGCATCCAAATATGCCCTTTCTGAAGCTCTGTATCAAAACCTGCCCTCTCATCAATGCTCATGCCTACTAGATTCCCAGTAATGGAAAAAGGATCAACCTCTAGACAGATAGGATAATGAATAACGAGCTGTTGGGAGACTGTAGCTCACTCTAAGCACTG
The DNA here is from genome assembly GCA_000404065.3 of Pinus taeda. Classification (NCBI taxonomy): domain Eukaryota; kingdom Viridiplantae; phylum Streptophyta; class Pinopsida; order Pinales; family Pinaceae; genus Pinus; species Pinus taeda. The sequence goes on from APFE031326896.1 coordinate 84,112, forward strand.
CGCAGATGGATGAACGAGACAGGAAAGCATTCCCTGTGGGACAGTTCTATCTGACAGGATTCACGCTGGGCTGGCTGGAATCTTCAAACGCCCCCAGAATTGTTTATGGAGCACGAGATCCTGTTATCCAAGCTCCACGGCTTGGCTCCAACGCTGGCACGAAATCGTGACTCAAGAGGATGGGGTGCGCAGGCTAGTGGATACACAATAGCTCATGGTTACGCCAAGCTGTGTGAGCGCCCTCATGTGGCCACGAACCCAAAACCATGGAAAGGGATATGACATAATCCCTCCTTGCCAAAAATCGACTTCTTCAACTGGCTGCTATGCCACTCCAAAATTTTGACTGATGATAATCTTCAGAAGCGAGGTTTCCACGGCCCCTCAAGGTGCAGCCTTTGTAAGGAAAACCATGAAAGCGTAACTCACATGATGCTTGATTGCACTTTCACAACGCATATTTGGATCGAGCTGCTGGGACCTTTGAGCTCCAACTTCGCTTTGCCTTCCTCCATTCTTGATCTTTTTGCTAAATGGCTGCAAAGGTATCCTGGTCCCTCTCCAAAAAATAAAACTATCAGAGTTGCTTGGTCTATTCTCCCTAAAATTATCTATTGGCAGGTTTGGCTTGAGCGAAATAAAAGGATCTTCAAAAACCATGAACAGGATGCCAAGCTCGTGGTAGTTAAGATTAAATGCCAGCTAAAAGAGTGCCCGAGAGAGTATAAAGACGATTTAAGCCTAAGGCAACAAGATATAAATTGGGGCTCTTCTCTTGATCTTCAATTCCAAAAAATCGCAAATAGTATCTCCCTCCCCAAAGATTGGCAAATAAGAGTTACAACAAAAGAGTTTCAGCAATGGATTACAAATCAATCGAGACACTCTATTTTTTGATGGGGTTGCAAAGGGCAATCCTGGAAGAGCTGGCACTGGAGGTGTAATATTGAATCCAAATGGCATAAGGATCCACAATTTCACCTGGGGTCTAGGCATCGCTTCTAGCATCCAAGTTGAGGCTTTGGCTCTTTTCCAAGGGTTCAAGCTTTTGAAAGTGTTGAACATCAGGGAGGCTAATGTAATTGGGGATTCTCAGGTCATCATTAAAACTATGGTGACACATGCTAAGCCACAGACCTAAGGCTTGCAAGGTTGATTTTCAGAATAACAGTTCTCGGAGACTCATTTCAGAAATTGAATTTCTACCACGTGTTGAGAGCTAATAACAAGGAGGGGGACATTGAAGCCAACAAAGCAACCCTTCTTACGACTGGAGCTTTGCTCAGAGGCGGACAGGAAACATGGGAACCAATTCCTTAATTTAGAGAGATGTCATGTTTTACTGCCTATTGTTAAATCAATATGTATGTATCCACAAACTTGGGAAAATCTCTGAAATTGACCACATAGTAGCAACTAAAAAGATATATGAGCTAAGCATAAATAACACGGCCTTGCAAGGCTGTGTGGCACTCGTGGAATTAGGCTCTCCTTTTGTAATCCCCTTTTTGGCATTAAGGCCAAGTATCTAATATATCCACTACCCGTTTCTGTAAAAAAAAAACAAAAAAACAAAAACAAAAACAAAAAACATATATTTTAATTTAAGCTATATTTAAACTAAGTTAATTTAACTATATTTTAATCTGAGTCGTCTTTAAGTGCGACTTTTTGAAAAGTATTTCGGTTTATCTTCCGATCTAATTTGTCTAGAATCCAATAGGGGATTTATTGAAATCACAAGTTTGATGGGTGAACTTTGCGCAATCGAAGTGCCCCAAGGGTTTTTCAAGTTGTTGAATCCATATATGGAGTAAAAAAACTAGTTTAAAGAACACAAATTAAGATTTCATCACAATTTTTTTCTGCTGAATTCTGACCAGAAATCCATCGCAAATTCTAAAAAGTCGCATATAAATACTACTCCATTTTAATCTAACACCAAACATTTATCTTTTCCCATGAGAGCATTTCTAGAAGGAAGTTATACCTTTTGTTGAAAAACATTATAAATTTTCCATACAAATATACAAATAATAGATTAAAATGAACAAATATGATATTAAAGTTTATAAAACAAAAGCATCCACAAACAAAGTTTTTATGATCTCTACCTAGTGAGAGATAATGAAATCATGAATTATCTTGCTATTTTAATTGTAATTTTATTAATATAGAGTTGTATGTCTTTATTCTTTTCGACTCTAATTTAACTATATGTAAACTAAGCGAGAGTAGATACTTTATAACTCTTGTTCAAATGTGGGTGTTGGTTCACACCTTTCAAAGTTCAATAATTAAACCAAGCGGTAGGGAACACTAGCTATGTGGCCTTGTTTATGCTCACTTTTGGTAACCAATTAACCTGCAAATTTAACCTTGAGATTGCCATAATTTTCCATTAGCTTAACACAACACCATAACAATGTCTAGATGTTAAGAAGTGCAAAACTCTTCTATGTTTACCAAGTGGCCTAATGCAACAAGCTCACGTTGGTTATTATTTCAGGATATCGTTTGAGGGTTTTTGACAAAACGAAGTATTAAAATTTTCTTTTAACCAAATTCTTGATGTGTTAATTCACTTTTTAGAGAAGGAAATTTAATGATTGTTAAGAATTTTAATGGTGTGCAAATTTTAATTAGAGAGCATTTGGATTTGAATCTCAACAATCTGAGGTGTGGGAGTGTGGAGGTGCGAGAAGTGTAGACTTCTCGCACTTCCACACTTTTGCATCGTATTAAACTTGGTGGTCATACATCGTAGTGATAAATGTGACCTAAGAGTAAAGATCTACTGGAAGAGACAGAAAACATAGCAAGTCAACAATAAATATAGTAATATGAATGTTGCTTTCTCCACCAAATTGTTGGCTTAACTTGCGAGAATTGACGAATGGGGGAGGCTAGAATCTTGGATGGCGACAACGCCCTTTTCAAGGATGTATGATACATTGTCTTTCTTGTATATGTTTATGTCTACATTATGTCTTCTAAAAGATCTTCTCCATGGATTTAGACTGAACATTTCCAGTTTTAGTTTCCTCGTTACTTTTACAAAATTTTCATAGAAATTCATATGCTGAATTTTTGTATTCTGCAATTGAGGGGAGCTCATACAAATATAATAGCAAGATCAGTGGCGTTTGTAGCTTTTGATGGATGTTAAGGTTTGGGAATACAAAAATTCCCATCATTAATTAAAGAGTATTGCATCTCCAATGAGGTTTTGAACTATGGTTTAATGTTGCTATGTTGTGTGTAGCCAACATGCCTACTGCTACAACCATTTTATGCATGTATAAGATAGATTGTCCCCATGTAACACTAGGCTTGGCATGCTACCCTAGAGACGTGGAAACAATCTCTACCATTTTAGAGAGAAAAATGTCACTGCACCCACCCCTGTAAGTCATGATCTTCGGTGCCAAAATCAGTTTGCTAGAGATGAAGCCCAATAACAAACAACGAATGAGGAAATCAAGCGAGGTTACTCCATGGTAGTTTGACAAGATGATGACGTGGGCAGTGCTATGATGTAAGAATTCAACTCTTCTTTTGTAGGTGTTTCATATAACAAAAGATAACTAAAGCATGATATAGTTTCGTTCAAGCGCTGAACTTCAATGAGATCCATGGATAAGAGCCTGCAAGGACGAGACACACAATGTGAAGGTGCAGAAGAAGCACAACAAAAGCTTCCTCCGCTCTCTACACAATGTGTCAACGTTATGGAGATTAACAATAAAACTTGACATGTGGCTACTTATGACATACGGATTTATTGTTATATCCTAAATTTCACCTCCATCATCTATTAATTCATAACAAAGAGCATTAAACCCTTTGTGCGGATACACTTGGAGTTCTAATTGTTCACCCGAGAAGCCAAAATAGAGAAAGGGAGTAAGGGGAATGCATGTGTGGAGCAAGGGACACAAACTCCCTTGCACATCCTTTCTCTGCACACCCTTTCTCCCACACTCCTCGCATAATTACGTGAAAATCAATAAATAAATAACAAAAGTGATCACATTAAATGTATACAACTATGACTTAATAAATTAACCCCGGGAAGGATTAATCAAAATACATGACCACATTCACCATTCCTAAGTTCCAACATAAAATTAATGATTACATTGTGCCACTTCGAAGCACAAAAGATAATTGGAATACATTGTGAAAAGCAACGCTAAGCGTTACAAATCCTCGTAAGGTCATAGTTGGGTTTTCACTAAATCCACCTTCATATTTGTTGATGATTTCGTCCATATTGAATCCAAATGCACCTTTTATCTACAACAAGTCTTTATCACTAGAAGAGGCGTTTGATGCACTCAACAAATCTTATTGCATGCTATGCAAAGAACTTTATAAAGACGTTATTCATAGTTTTCCTTGTATGATCAAAAGTTATTAATGAAATGATTAGATATTGGTCAATGACGCAATTGTGCAAATGCTTTAGAGTTAGTGGCTTCTTTGAATTTGAAGATGCCATGTACAGATAAAGACAACAACGAGCTATTGAAACACTAGTTGACCACGTCTACTCGATACCCTTATTTCCCTTCTCCAACTTTTTCACCTCTGCACAAATTCGACATTCACAACTTGAGGCCCATGTTATGAGTCATTTTAGGAATATAAACCATGGATTGCTAGACATAGCAACCACTATCATCTATATATATCGATCAGGAATGCTCTGTCTACCTTGTCTTTTCATCCCCAACGATGGTAGCAATGATTGGCATGTTGCACAGGTACACATCTCTCTTCACCATGTACTGCATAATTGGTATATCTACCACACCATGTGAAACAACCATTGAATTAAATACGAGTAACGCCTTGGGAATCTTCATGCAATGATTACTTTCATATTGCAAACATATTCACAATATTTAATGACTTTGATTTAGAGCATTAATTTGATATTGCATTTTGATTAATCACGAAAGCTGTATTTCAGTGTGTGGAGAAAGGGAGTGTGGGAGAAAGTGTGTGCAGGTAATGTATGTGCAGAGAAAGGAACACAAACTCCTCCACAAAGCATTTCTTTCGCACTCCTTGCATAATTACGTGAACAATAATAAATAAATAACAAAAGAGATCACACCAAACATATACAATTATGACTAATTAACCTTGGGAAGGATTAATTAAATTACATGAGCAAATGACAACATAGAAAGTTAAAATAATTTCATGTCTGTGATTGGTGCCAACATACTGATAGTAAATGCGGAAAAACAATTGTGTGGAGTTGTGCTTGTGCGGAAGAAGTCATCTATAGGGCAGAGATGTATGCAAGAAGTGTGCAGAGGTGGGAATAATGATAATATGTAGAAACGATAGCGGAAACAAAGCATTCTCAAATAACAAAAAAGTGCAAACCCCACATTGCCTTAATCGTGATAACATAAAAGAGGCCGGGACTACGCTTCTATGCAACTATCACTCTTGTTATGGTGTGTGTGTACACTGAAAATTTATTTATTTATTTATTACTGTATTTATTTTATTTTTTATTTTTTTAATATAATATAATATTTTTATTATTTATATTATTCGAGTATATACTAATAATATTATATATATATTTAGTACTTTTGATTCCAATTTGTTTTATTTTATTTTATTTTATTGATTACTCTTTTCTTTTCCTCTAACATCTATTGATCTATTGAGCTCTTGTTCGCTGGAATTTTTGTGCATCTCTCACTATTTATCTAATGGAACTTGTTCAAATTTCTCATATAAGTGTCCCAATGATGGGCATACTTGTTAGCTTGAAACGTTGACTCAAAAACATAATGTCATGGATCTAGAAGCCTCATATAAAAAACAAAAAGAAAAGTGAAACTAGTTAGAAAATTTCATCAATGAGAGATAAAGGTAAAAAGAAGACCCCTTGTGCAACCTCGAGTGGGCAATACTCAAGACCTCTATAAAGAACCTAATGAAAACATTAAAAGCAATAAATCTGAAATCACAAACTCAATATTAGGAGATTAACTCATAACAATAAGTTGTACTAGATGTATTTGACTACACCAACTCCAAAGATAGTTCTCGATGCTAAGAATACCAAAACTAGCTAAAGGCTAACTCCTAGCTACTATTTGTACAAAAAGGACTCATCAATCAACCCTTCAATTAGACCTTGATTGAAGGGATCTTGTCTTCATGATCTCTAGAATTAGGGATCCCTGTTTTAAGGGTCGAATTCCCTCCTAATTCAATATTCTTCAATCTTAAAATTGTGTTGAGATATCACTTGATTGGATCTCTTAAGTTGTGAAACACTTAACATGGTTTGGACATTGAAGATAGGACATAATCCCCATATTGTCTTAGGTGGAGGTTGATGAAGGCTTCCCTTAGAAAATGACTTGCTTGAGTAATTGATTAGTACTCCTTTAGAAATTCATACATTTATCAAAATCACAACTAGACTAAGACATATCACAAAACTCAATCATTTAATTACCTCACAATCGTTAACATACAAATCCCAAGATATTTACATCAATCATATTAAAATAGGTGTCATAGTTTATGGAAAGGGTCATATCATCCACAAAATGGGACAAAAGTCCCATTGTTAGGAGGCCCATTGATCTCCCCAACAACAAATGGCGGGTTTTTGGCTCTGCATCACGTAGGATTTTGTCATGGTATTTCCCAGGATGGAAATTTACTAATCACTACTTAAAAACAATGACACGGTGTCCCTTTTGCAACTAAGAGACTCAACAAACATTTGAATGCGGGATGCATTTCAACTTCAACTTCTCATTCTCTTCCTTCAATACCAAGTTCTTAGTGCTATAACCATCCACAATAAATGAAAACTACTTGACACCAATCAGGAATTTGGTTTTTAAAATTATCTTCCACTATTGTGACTCTTCCTCTTTAGGCTGGCACTTTGGCTTCAATAGCATGCTATGGAACATAGGGCTCTCCTCACACTCTTGTTGCATCTCATCAATGTTATCTCCAACCACTGGTCTATTTTTGTTACCTTTTGTTAGCATGTAAATTCTCTTAACACTCATAAGTCCCATGCCCTCGTGCTCCACACTTGAAGCATCCTCCTCCAAATCTTCCTTCTTTACATCTAGGCGTTCCTTGGCCTCTAGGGGCTTTGTTACTCCTCCTCCCTTTCTTTTTGCTACTTTGTCCTCTTCTATACATGTTTTTGCCTCTACCTCTTATTCCTTCACCATAGGGAACTTTGTTGCTTTCTCGAGAGATTCTCTTTAATCCTCAAGGCAAGTTGGCGTACCTTTATAGCTATATATATAGCTATATATAATACATATATATATTAATATATTATATATATAATATATATATATATATATATATATATATATAATATATATATATATATATATATTTATATATTGAATTTAGGCTTTTGTAATTATAATTAATTGTTTGGGACATTTTCGGTACTATCACATCCAGAGTCATTTTGTCGACACGTTTCGAACTAACTAGTGTGGTTCATCAATGAGGACAAGATGAGAATCAAATCTTGCAACAAATTAAATAGTGATAGGCGATGAAGAGAGTTTACATATTCCACTGTTAGAGATGCGCTAGCTTTGACCATATATAATGGTTTTAAATTAACTGAATGCAAGGACTCTAATTAATTTGACCCAATCATTTGTATAAATAATAATTATTAATCAAACAATACCCTAAATTATATTAATCAAAATTCCTTGTATAGGGTATAATTTTGATTTATATTTTATCTTTTAATAACCCTTTAATAGTCAAAATTAGTTAGAGTCCTCATTCATTAATTAAATTATTATATAGTGGGTCAAAACTACTTGTTATACTCTAACAGTTGAAATATTAACTCTCTTTATCGTTACCACTATTTAATTTATTGCCAAGATTTGACTCTGCATCTTGTCCTAATGATGAACCACACTAGTTGGTTTGAAATGCGTCGAACAAATACTCTGGATGTGATTAGTACCGAAAGATGTCCCAACAACCACCGTTGTTGGTTCGAAACGTCGATCATGACAACAAACCTAATGCGATATGAATCCATAAGATGATTTACACAAATATGAAGATCGCAAAAACCTGAAATATGAAAAACCATAAATGAATTCTCACCATACTTAACTTGTATTGAGTAACACATAAGAGGGCATAAATTTATTCAACAACAACCTCATCTCCTTCATCAATTTTTTTTTTTATCTAATGGAAAACTTATACAATTCTCTAATGCATTCCTTCATTTGCCATCTCCTTTTGTCTTTGGTTTTGTAATTTCCTCAACAAGTTAAAAGAATGTAGAAATTATGGTGTAGATTTGCAATTGCTCATGAAGTTTTATTTAAAATCACAAGACACAAACCTACTCTACTGCTCTGCGGAAAATAATTCACGATTTAGAACAAAAATCTCATACATGGAATAAGAAATCACACACATGCAAATTGTATTTTTCTCGGGGAAAGCAATATGCTAAAAACCCCAATGTCTGCTTGCATTAATCTAATGAATAGAGTTGTATTACAATTTTTTCTCAACTGAGCACACCCTACAAGTGAATAACCTATCTCTCTTCTCACTGGGAATTTCTGACCCAGACTTAGTCAATTTCAGCCTCTGCTAGAGCCCTTATTTCCTTGCACAATTCTTGAGGAAATAGGCCCCTGTTATCTAAGAATTTCCTCTAAAATGATTGCACAATTCCTCAGGGTTGATCACCTGACCAATACAATAAACTATACACTCAATCTAGTAGATAATTAATTGTACATTGCCTTGGAATCTCCACCACAACTGGGGATCTCGAGTTATATGCATGCATGAGCTAATTTAGTTGCATGCATCGATTAATAGGATGATCTCTGAGTTAGATTGTTGTCCCACTACTTAACTGACCACCAACTAGTTTTATTAAAAATTTGAACTAGTTTAACTGATTATAATTGAAATTAACTAAACCCAGACTCCTAAAATTTAGGAATCACTACATACAATTGAACTTCATGCCCCTAGCTCGAATTAACTGAGCTAACTAAGTGACAAGATCCATGTCACCTCAGTTAACTCCTCCAAGTTGTCTGCTGATATGGAGTTTCAAATTTTCTCAATTTAATCAAGGCAAAATCAAATTGATAATTTCTTGCTGCATTTTATCAACACTCCTTCTCAGCAGGAAAGGGATTATCAACCTCCCCTATCATGCACCAGTGGAATGTACTACATGCAACACCTCTCACTATTGCTGCTACTGCAACATCTAGAACTAGGAAGCATAAAATAAAAATTGAATCAATTGTGTCTACAATTGTCTACTGGGAAAATTGTGATGTTGTTGACTCTGCTACTGATCCTCCTGCTCTACTATCAACATTCCTCTGCACTCCTCAATATCTGGATGACATTGATCCTCCTGCTACTGAACATTTTAGGCCCTTGTAGCAAGGTAATGATCCATGAGGAGAACACCTCAATGGACCTTGCCCAAATTTTTGCACTCCTAGGTACTAGGGCTCTACATCGCCCCACTTCAGACATGGAGGTATGGATGCATGTGCTCCATTTTCCCACTTAACTTGACCTCTTCTCTTATTGGAGGTCTCTGATTGGTCTTCTTCATCATCATCCTCCTAGTCACCCCAACTGCCAACTGGTTGAGGCTCCATCTTGAGAGTTAAGTCATGCTCCTTCTCAACCACAACATCTCTTATCCCTACCTTGCTCCTCAAGGTTGTGCATGCATCTTCTTCTAATGTGTAGAGGCTCTTGATCCTCACACAAAATTGCTTGATTTGACATGAAGAAAGGTGCTTGAGGTAGGCCTTCCCATCTCTACAGACTACCTCATACCCTTTGTCTTCAATCCTCGATCTGTTCATCATATAAAGTTTCATGGTGTCATTGCTACTTCTGAATAGCTCATTGAGGGTCTTCCACATAGCAAAGGGAGTCCCTTTTCCATGTAATTTCAAGACTATTTAGTCTCTCCCACCCTCCAGGATGATCCTTCTAGCTCTAGCTACATCTTTCTTCCACTAAGCAAGGTTTTGGACATGGGATTCTATTGGTTTGCAACATCTCTCTTAATGTAATCTAGCAATCCATTGTCATCCAATACTGCTTCCATGCGATGAAATTAGAGCTGCCTTCCAAGGCATACTCTAACCTTAGTCCATTGAAGGCCACCTTCTCAGCTCTGAAGAGATCCTGCTGCGCTGAACTCCAAATTCGAACCTCTCGAGAAACAACTTTGAAATTCCTTCTCTAAAGTGAATCCTGCTCTGATACCATGTAGAACTTTCTACAAATCTAGCTCTGATATCATGTAGAAATTATGATGTAGATTTGCAACAACTCGTGAAGTTTTAATTAAAATCAAAAGACACAAACTTACTCTATTGCTCTGCGGAAAGTAATTCACAATTTATAACAAAAATCTTAGACATGCAATAATAAATCACACACATGCAGACCATATTTTTCTTGGGGAAATCAATCTGCTAACAACCCCAATGCCTCCTTGCACTAATCTAATGAATAGAGATGTATTACAATTGCTTTCCTCAACTGAGCACACCTTGCAAGTGAATAACCTATCTCTCTACTTAATGAGAAGCTCTGACCTAGATTTAGTCAATTTCAACCTCTGCTTGAGCCCCTATTTCCTTGCATAATTCCTGAGGAAATAGGCCTCTATTATTTAGGAATCTCCTCCAAAATGCTTGTGTAATTCCTCAGGGTTGACCACATGACCAATACAATAAACTATACACTCAATCTAGTATATAATTAATTGTACATTGCATTGGAATCTCCACCATAGCTGGGGAACTCAAATTCTTTGCATGTATGAGCTAATTTAGTTGCATGCATCAGTTAACTGGATGATCTTTGAGTTAGATTGTTGTCCCACTACTTAACTGACCGCCAACTAGTTATATTAACAATTAGAACTAGTTTAATTGATTACAACTGGAATTAACTCAACCTAGGCTCCTAAAATTTAGGAATCACTAGATACAACTGAACTTCATGCTCCTAACTCGAATTAACTAAGCTAACTGAGTGACAAGATCCATGTCACCTCATTTAACTCCTCCAAGTTGTCTACTGATGTGGAATTTCGATTTTTCTCAATTTAATCAAGGCAAAATCAAATTGAGAATTTCTTGTTGTATTTTATCAACAAAGAATAATCCATTGACAAAAACCTACCCTTTAGTTTGGCAATCATCCCACCTAATTTTATCTTTCCCTCTTCTTTGTTTGTCCAACTACATTTTCCCACCAGAGGGATGCATGCCCTTTCAACTTCGTGAATATACGCTCCACTCTCTTGGGGCCCTCAATTTCTCAAACTCGAAGGATTTCTTCATGTTCCTAATTTAATAAATCAACTTTTACCTCCCATGGGGCCTCTAATTTTGCTCATCATTACTCGCATCATGAATATCTACTGTAATCCCTCTTTTCTTAGCTTCCTTTGTGGAATCCATTCTAGTTAACACATACCTCAACATCTGAGTGATTTTATTTGTAGCTCCTCTATGTTTCCCTCTACCCTATGCTTGTATTCTTAACTCCTTGATGTGTGCCATACTATTGCTCTGTTTTGCAATTCTCCCTATTATAGCTCCACCAAACAAATTCCCTTTAATGGAATTGTTCTTCAATTCATATGTAGGCCATAAACTTACTTTGATACAAAAATAATGCAACCTAGATTAATATTTACATAGGCAACGACAATTATGTTTACAAATATACTTTAAACATAACACATGATTAACAATTGAAAGCACACACAAAGTTTAAAGAAATAAGCACACAAAGGGGAGAAATCAATACTTGCATAACTAAAACTCACATTAAGTTGGGGACTTTATAACCTATATATAATTTTGCCTCAATGGGCTTTGATTATTGTTAAAATAACTAATAGGTTGAAAAACCTCCTTCAAATACTAATTATTAATGCATGCTGGTCCAAGTCTCAATTAGGCTTACAAAATTTCAACGAGAAAACCACACATATAAGAATCAATTAACATAGGTCTTCTTTTGCTGTGTAACTGCTAGGCTCTTTGATTCTTCCCTTTTATTTTCCTCGTATTCCTCCCTGATTCCTTCTACCTTCCTTCTCTTTTTTCCCATCATCTTCTATTCATCATGAGAAAGAATCATCCATCCTCCCCCCCAAAACTTTAGTGTCTCTAGTAAAAGTCCCTTCTCCCTTAAACTCTACGTATAAAAACACTAAAATATTCCCTTTAATCCCTCGTAAAGAGGTGTATGCTTAACCTATAAATAAGTGCCTCATGTGCTTTGGAAAAACTACCACCATTTACATATATCAAAGGCGAGAATGAAAATTTGGCACAACCATCCTTAAATTGTCATCGAAATCATGTGATGAATTGCTTCGAGAGACCCTTCAAACATTAGCACCAAGAAAATGAAAGCAAAGGAAAATGAGAGCAAATGGATGGGAGATTATCAATGTCTCACACTTCATAGTGACATGACCCCTTATTTCACCATAATCTTTCAAACAATCATCATGAATGATCTAGTGCATTAAATGAGGAAGAGTTAGGACAACTAAGATTTCTACAACAACCCAAACTTCTTTTTGTTGCCATCTTTCAAAAGTACGCACAAGTTTGATTCCCTTGCATCAAAAGCATGAATATTTGGTGTCCAGATGCTAAACTAAAAGGATCACCTAATTTTGTGAACTCATGTATATGTTCCATTCATCAAATACAATATGCTACTTTTATTTACCAAAAATTAAAATAAAGTACTATAAGTCAATAAAACTACTATTATCAAAATTTATGATGAAATATTATTTTTCAAGATTAATTGGATATTCAAAGTCATTAATTTAAGATAATAACCCATGAGCTTGAATAATCCACTTAGCATCTAATGCAATATGTGATGCTTATAAGGATGAAGATGTGGAAGTAAAACCAAATAAATGAATCACATAAAATCAATTCTCACCTTTGGGTGATTGATGAAGACTTGAAAGGAAGGTCACCCATGACAAGACTCTTTCAAACCATGTAGACTTGACCATATTTTTTTCCTCATAGTCAAAGTCCATTTAGCTTGTTACCCATTCACAAATTCTCAACAAGCACAATGCCTTGTAAATTATTCATTTATAGATTCTCCCTCTTTATTTAAGCATTTGTAAGGCTTTGGCAATTCAACATTCAAGGCTATTTATTTATGACTCATTTCATGTTTATATCATTCACTAATGACCAGCTTCTCACGAGCTTGAACAATCCACTTAATACTCATAGTATTATGTGGTTCTCATAAGAGTGGAATATGATTAAAACTAGTAAAATGAACAATATAATATCAATTATTACTTCTAAAAATGGCACCCAATAACTAGGGCTTCATAAAAGAGATCACCCATCCCAAAATTCTTCTAACTCAAATACATTTTTCTTCATAATCAAACCCACTCAAATCACTAACCTAACAATAAAATTTTAACCAATACTATACGTTATATAACATAAATTTAAAATTACGCTACTTTTATCTACATAATAAATAGGCACTTTTATAATTAAACATCATACAATATTCTAAGTTGTTTATTTATGACCTATCTCTTACTCAAGTTATTAATTACGCCGTAAGGCGTTTCCATATGAAATCAATTTTCTTTTGAGGTTACGTGTCCATTTGTGAGCGCTTGATTTTGATTTTGTTGTTAGACGATTAAAATTGTTTCAGCCATCGGATTCATAAAAGACGGTTCAACTATCGGGAAGAGCAAAGCACGCACAGCTAATAAGAGAACTCCGAGCGGCCTGTGAAGAGTGGGGAATGTTCCAGATCATAGATCATGGCGTCCCTGCAGAACTGAACTCTCAGATAATGTGTTGTGCCGAGGAGTTCTTTTCGCTTCCAGTGGAAGAGAAGATGCAGTACGCCATACAGGCAGGCCAGTTCGTAGGCTATGGAAATGGGAGCTTTATCAACGATGACCCCTTCAAGGACTGGAGAGAACTATACGTCACGCCATGCTACTCGGCTCAGGACATTCAAAGCTGGCCTGCAAAGCCAGTTCAGTTCAGGTTAGCCTGCATTTCCTTGGTTTATGTACTTTATCTAGTGCATTACACGATCATATATTTTATCTATCCCACACTCGAACTGTCATTGTTTTTCAGGGAAGCTTTAGCGAACTACAGCGATACAATGATGGAGTTGAGCAAAACACTACTTGGGCTCATCTCAGAATCGCTAGGAATTGAAGCGGATGCGATCGAGAAAGCCTGTGGAGAAGGCCAATAGAAAGTTCTCTTGAATTACTACCCGACTTGCCCCCACCCCGCTTTAACGTTAGGCCTCAAGAGACGTACCGATCCAGGAACTCTTACCATTATACTGCAAGACAATGTTGGAGGCCTTCAAGCCACAAAGGACGATGGCGAAACGTGGGTTACAGTGGAACCCATCGATGGAGCTTTCGTTGTAAATATCGGAGACCATATGCATGTCAGTGCCTATATTTATTGTTTTCCGTAACATTTTAATTCTGTATTGAACGTATTGAGATTAAACGAAACTGAGTTACAGTATAAAAATAAAATGAACCTCTATGATCTTCGTCGTAGTTATTTCGAAATATTATGTTATTTAATTCATCGTGAAACATAACAAATAGTTCTGAGAGAATAAGCTATCTTGTTTTAGGATTGCGTCGCAAGATTAGGTCTTGCACGAGTATTGTGTATGAAGATTATCTCGGTTGAAAATATCACACGATCTGTCTTCTAATAACCTCAAAAATAACCACAAGACCACTTTTTTATTTATGCGGTTTATTGTATTAGGATTGTGGTATTTTGGTTTCTTGCATGCATGTTGAATTTGGCTTTTTCTGTGATGCATGGATTTTTGGATAGTCCATACAATATTGGTACAGGGAGAGAGTGATCATTACATTTATTTAATAACTATAAAAATTAAACTAATCGATTAATTTTTTAATTAATTAACTTTTTGATTATATAATCTAAATGTTAAATATTTTTTTTGAACCGATCAACTATCTATTATATATATATATATATGGTTGCTCAACAAAGTATTATATTACAAAATATTTAATTAACTTTTTGATTATATAATCTAAATGTTAAATATTTTTTTTGAACCGATCAACTATCTATTATATTATATATATATGGTTGCTCAACAAAGTATTATATTACAAAATATTTTAGATTCAAATTATTCAAGTTTATCCCTAGACTGCTTGCTAGGGGCAGTTTGGTTCTAAACATTAGTGATCATACGAAAATAACTATACAAATATATATGAATTCCAACCATACTTATTAATAAATCATTGTATTAGGATTGTGTTTCAAAAGTTAGGTCTTGCACGAGGATTGTGTATGAAGATTAGCTCGGTTGAAAAAATCAAATATCTGTCTTTTAATAACCTCAAAAACAACCACAAGAACACTTTTTATTTATGCGGTTTATTGTATTAGGGTTGTGGTATTTTTGTTTCATGGATGTAGGTTGAATTTGTTTTTATTTTATTATATTAATAAAAAAAATGTGTGTGCGATTTTTTAGATTTTCTACACAATATTTGTATAAAGCCAAAGAGGTCACTGGTTCTATGGAATATTTTTATATAAGGGAGATTTATGTGAAAGGATTACTTTCTATTGATTTAATTTTAAAATAGGTAACTAATAATTTTTCAATAATAAAATATTTTTAACTAAAAAACCTTCGCCAATTAAACTAATGTTATAAGAAATCATAATCATAAATAAAAATATTAATTTCTTAATTAATTATTTTTTATTATATAATATAAAACATATATATTATTTTTACGTAGTAAATTGTTTCAGCCATCGGATTCATAAAAGACGGTTCAACTATCCGGACTCTGTATTGTCGGTTGCTCTTCCATATTACAGAGCTTGTTGGAGAGCCCGGTTATAAGGACTGGTGTCTTGCAACAAATGACGTCCATAGTTCGCAAGACTGGTGATTGATACTGGCACTATACTGGAATTTATCTCTACATTTACCCATGGGAGGGACCTCTCAGATTTTATAATTTTTTTTATTGTTATTTCCATTGCTTATAAGGTTTTAGGTAACGAACTCGGTGAAATTTTTCATAACCTTTTTAATGGAGATTGAAATTAAAGTTTTTGGTTTCTGATGCAGCAATACTTGCTCGGTCGATAAACATAGGTCCTGTTGTAATGCAGTAGGTTTCTACTCCTAAAAATCTCAATATCCTATATACAGGCCCGCGAATGGCCCAATTTTTGCATGGTATGTTATTCATTTTTAATTCTTCCCAGTACTGTTCTTGATAGTTAACAATTGAATTTGTGGCATTAGGTAACATGAGCCCTAAAAAAAATTATTTCCTATGCCTCTGATTTGGTCTTTTCTGGTGTGAACTGAAATTTAGGATTCAAAGATTAAGATAGGATTCGAGCTTTATGTGTTTTCACGCTTTGTGAACTTTGTATATTGCCCAATAACAGATAATAAAATAGAAAGCGAGCAACAATCATTGCTTATTCTGGGCCATCGCAGTTCTCACAAGAACAGAGTATTTAGTGCTAGAGACGCTCCTAATCTCAGACCTACTATTATGGAAAATAACATAAAATCTTTGGCCCTCGCAGAATGGCGTAGATTTTGTTGAATTCGATGTACAGGTAGACTAAGTTTCTGGCATAAGCTATGATGTTTAGCCTTGTTGCCTTCTCGGAACTTGGAGATTTGCTTTGTTTTTAAAATGTTCAAACTTGCTTTTGTCTTCATGTTGCACAAATTCAAAGGTTGCTTTAAATTTGTTTCAGGTCACTAAGGATGGCCATGCTGTCATTTTCCATGACGACTATATTATAACAGATGACAAGGTAATTTCTCTTTTATATTTTTGTTTCTAGTTTCATTCAAAGTGTATTTTGTTCAAAAGTCTAACGATCCGAAAAGAAATATGATCTAAGCCTACGGAGCAGAGTGTTGGGGTTCCATTCCTATGTATGTTCATCCATCTAACAGGTTTACGGACCTTATGGGACTGGGCCAACTATCTTTTTCTTTTCAACTAGACCATTCTAACTTTCCTTCTTATGGTCCATGTTTCAGGGATTGCATAATGGAGGCGCATAGGATAACTGGGGTTCAGCAGACTTTCTTTGCCATTAAACCATTCTAAATTTTGTGATGATTTGTTTGTTTCAGGGATTAGACAATGCAAGGCGCATTGGAGACCTCAATCTTGAAGAATATCTTTCCATGGGATTCCAAGCTGATGGTCTGGAGGTAAGAATCTGTAGAGATTCATGGATGGAATTCAGTTCTTTCTTTCTCAAGCAAATGTATTTTTCATTCTGCAATTAAAATCAAATATATATTGTCGTTGCTCGCTTCATTCTGTGATTTTTGTTGTGTGCAATACTCTGTTTTGTTCTTTAGTTGGTAATTATATGGCACTTATATGGCACTTTTTTCGCAGGTGAGACAACGTGTAAAGGTTTCTATTTGTATGATGATAGACAAAAGGCCCTCAAGACCCTCAAATCAAGAAATATATTGAGAAGTCAAGGAGCATGGCTGGTTTGATTGTCAATAGCAAAGTAATTTTTACTTCTGTTGCAGTATTGTTTGGAAATATTTTCTTCATTTTTATTTTATTTCATACCACTTTTTTAGGACCAAACTAATCATTATAGCATGTTTTCTCAGTTTTGGTAGCCAATTTCCTTGATGGATAAGGAAATAATTGAGATGGTACTCTTTCCAGTTGTCAATGAAGCTGTCAATGAAGCTTGTCGGGGTTCTAGGCGAGGGAATCACGGTTCAAGATTCAGACCTTGATATTTCCTCTGTAATGGGCATGGGATTCCCACCTTACAGGTAAGTTGAAAAGTTCATTTTTTCCTATTTTTGCCCTATATCTGTTGCATCCTATATCCTATATTATATCCTATATTATAGTTCTTTCTTTTGAAATTCTTATAAACTTAGTTTGTTGTTGAAACTTTTTGAAAATTTTTTATGGTTTTTGGGGAACAATGATTGAACCAAATTACAATCCATCGAATTAATGCATTCATATTCTAAAGATGTTTACCTGTTGGAGGAGTTTTAAAAGTTCATTCCCAACAAAACTAAGAGAGTGTTTCTTCCAGGGGTGGTGTTATGTTCCGTGCAGATTCTCTTGAATTGAATTACAATTATTCCAAATTGAAGATCTGGGTTGAGTCATATGGTAATTGTTTTAAACCCTACCCATTCTTAAAAGAAAGAGCAGCCACTCGTCTAAAATGGTTAGTATAGTATCATTTATCATTTTGATCCCTTTGCTCCAAATTTGATAACCAGTTTTTTATTGCTAATATTTTAATCATTGATATACGAGTGCAGAGTGCCCCAATAAAAAATATCAAGTCTTGATTACAATTATTGACAACAGTTCAGGGAATCTCCTAAACATTGTCTACCAGAGATTCTGGATGAGAGTAATGCCTATTTTTATATTCGTGATAGCTTGTCACCTTACCATTTAATCTCCAGTGCTCAGATTAAAGATTTATAGCTTAGGGAATTTCGTTGGAGACACATCGGGATTGTGTTGCACCACAAAGTTTCATCTTACCAGTCCATATAATATTTGGTTGTACAATATTGGTTCAATTGTTGGTTTTCTTTTCAATATTATTTTGTTTTAACATAAATACGACTACCAAATTTCAGGAATTTCAGTTATTGCAAACTGTGAGAACTAATTTTTGTGGTTTTAGAGTGATTATGAAGCCAGTGCTCAAATTAAAGATTTATAGCTTAGGGAATTTCGTTGGAGACACATCGGGATTGTGTTGCAGCGCAAAGTTTCATCTTGTCAGTCCATATAATATTTGGTTGTACAATATTGGTTGAGACTTGGGTATTAGTGAATATTTCTACACTAACTCGGGTATTAGTGAGTAGTTCTAGGTTTTTCATTCCTTTATGATGTTTTCCATATCTATTGTAAGTAAATTTTATTACTTTATGAATGTTATCGCATGAGTAAGCGAAGTACTTGAAATATAAAAAGAACCTAATTACGTGTTGTAACAATTGGCCAATATGAAAATTATTAGAGATTACTCTTCATCGTTACTCTTTGTTGGAGTAACTGTTAAAAATGAAGTGATATATTTGTTAAAAGCTAAGTGATATATTTGTTAAAATGCATAGAAATAATTCTTATGTTCCATCATTGTCCTTTTGGCTTTATAATTTAATTAGTAATGGTTGGTGATTGCCCTTTAGCTCTCGTTATAGTATAATTATTAGTTGTTGTTTGTGTTTAATGAATTTTTTAGATTGTACTTGAATATATGTGTCTTTTTGCATAACCTTCTTCATTTTCATTGTTGGATTTTTTCCCGCAATATGAATAATTATCTTTATTAGCATTTATTTTATTGTTTTGTAGTTGGGAAGTCTTCCAGCTACGGTTGTAGTCATTGGTGCAGGTCGTGTTCCTCGTTTTTTTGAATTCCCGGTGAGGCATGATTTCCCAAAGTTGCGGGTGAAGGTCATAATTGTTTTATTTATATTTGACAGAAAGCAAGAGTTTACTTGATTGATTATTTCATGAGAAGATCAGGGGAAGTTTACTTGATTGATTATTTCATGAGAAGATCAGGGGATTCTGTTTTCTTTCTCCTATGGGAAATAATGTTTCAGTGATTTGAAAGTGGCGTTGTGGCTTTTTTCTTGCTTGATTATAGTTTGAAGTAGTCAGAAAACATTGTGCAACCAACCCTTGTAGTATTGTAGTCATTGGTGCAGGTCGTGTTCCTTGTTTTTTTGAATTCCCGGTGAGGCATGATTTCCCAAAGTTGCGGGTGAAGGTCATAATTGTTTTAATATCTGACAGAAAGCAAGAGTTTACTTGATTGATTATTTCATGAGAAGATCAGGGGATTCTGTTTTCTTTCTCCTATGGGAAATAGTGTTTCAGTGGTTTGAAAGTGGCGTTGTGGCTTTTTTCTTGCTTGATTATAGTTTGAAGTAGTCAGAAAACATTGTGCAACCAACCCTTGTAGTAATAAAGTAAGATAGAAAGCAGTTAGAAAATGCAGAAACAAAAACTTGGACTAAATTTATTGGAAAAATGCTCTACGAGAAGTTACTTTACCACTGGAGACGTTGCACAAGCAAAATTCAATTTTGGAACAAATCAACCAACATTTCCTTATGGTGGATTCACCTTTGATTGAAAAGGTATAATTATGTTTCTTTGCTATAACATTGGTTCAATTGTTGGTTTTCTTTTCAATTTTACTTTGTTTTAACATAAATACAACTACCAAATTTCAGGAATTTCAGTTATTGCAACCTGCTAGAACTAATTATTGCGGTTTTAGAGTGATTATGAAGATTTCAAGAGCTTTCTTGTTTGCGAGATTATTAGGATTACTGAATTTGTTGGACTTATTTTTATAATCATCTGATTTGTCATGCATTTTGCACTATTTGTATCAATTTCAAATCATATAAACTAACTAATTGTGTAAGTATTTCATATCATCTTTATTTATTTTTTAGGGTTTTTATTGCATTTATATCATCATTGATATATATTAATGCGAATCTCTATTTGAGTGGTAAAGAGATTTGTGTCAATTCTCATATCCCTTGCAAGGAGTATTTGATTAATATATTATACTTTCAATTCCTAACTCTGTGTACTTCATTGTACTTATGGTGATGGAAGAAATACATTCATCCATATTGTTGTTTGTTTTTGGAGAAATATTTTATATATGGTATTTAGTTTAAATATATTTACGTTAATTGTGTTTTTAAATTCAATAGAGATGTTAAATGATATAGATATACTGGTTTAAATAGGTTTAACATAATAATTGAAAAAAAAATAAATTTAAACTATTTACTAGTTATACTAATTTATAGAGTAATATTATATTTAATATTAATTTATAGATTAATATTATATTTAATAATAATTTATAGATTAATGTTGTAGTTATAATTAAAAGGGTATTAATATTAAGTATATTTATAAGTGTAGTTTTAAGAATCTCAATTAAATTTATAGTGAAATTATGAATAATTTATTAAGAAATTTTATATTATTTTTAATGTTAATAAATTTGAATGGAATGATGATGGTGTATGGGAATATGTTATCACTTAACATTAAGTTGAAAATTAATAAGAAAACACTTAGATTAGGAAAGGGAATATATAAGTGAGTTTTAAAATAAACTTATATTTATGTTTCTAAATTTAAATGAGAAAAAAAAATGTTACTTTTACCATATATTATTGTAGTAAAAAAGGTATTTTGTTGTACTTATGGTGATGGGAGAAATATATTAATCCATTTTGTTGTTTGTTTTTGGAGAAATATTTTATAGATGGTATTTAGTTTAAATGTATTTACGTTAATTGTGATTTTAAATTCAATAGAGATGTTAAATGATATAGATATACCGGTTTAAATAGGTTTAATGTAATAATTGAAAAAAAATGAAATTTAAACCATTTACTAGTTATACTAATTTATAGAGTAATATTATATTTAATATTAATTTATAGAGTAATATTATATTTAATATTAATTTATAGATTAATATTATATTTAATAATAATTTATAGATTAATGTTGTAGTTATAATTAAAAGGGTATTAATATTAAGTATATTTATAAGTGTAGTTTTAAGAATCTCAATTATATTTATAGTGAAATTATGAATAATTTATTCAAGAAATTTTATATTATTTTTAATTTTAATAAATTTGAATGGAATGATGGTGTGTGGGAATATGTTATCACTTAACATTAAGTTGAAAATTAATAAGAAAACACTTAGATTAAGAAAGGGAAGATATATATGAGTTTTAAAATAAACTTATATTTATGTTTCTAAATTTAAATGAGAAATAAAAAAATATTGTTATTTTTACCATATATTATTGTAGTAAAAAATATTTATTTTTAAAAGTACTTATTAATTTTAAGGTAAAAAATATAAGTGGATAGATAAATTTAGGTTTTGAGTTAGAATTAAAAGCCAGAAATATTGTTAAATTTACCATATATCAATAATAATAATATTGAAGATTTACTTTTGAAACTGAGTTTATTCTAAAAATAGAGAAATGAATATCTTTTATTAGTTGATAATGAACAAATGATATTAAACTCTATTCATAATTTATTGCATTTGCCAAGTATTTTATAGTTCATTAGGAGAAGATGTCACATAACATTAAGTAATAACAAAAAACTATATAAATGCATATGCATATAACTATATGACAAAAAAAAGTAAATAATTAAAGAAAAAAAAATATTGTTATAATTTTATTTTCCACACTATACCACAACCATATATTAACCTTCTCCCCTTTTTCTATGTTAAGTGAATAGCTATTAGCTCATAGCTCCCAAAAAGAAGACATATTATGTTGTAGTTATAATTAAAAAGGTATTAATTTAAGTATGGGGGTTTAGGCAGTGCATTATATTAGATCTCATTTTTGGGATTCAACTGCTTTAGGTAAGTCATTCACGTATGACCATTTCCATGAGAGGTAGTCGTAACTGACTAATTTCTCATGATTTTTGAATAGTTCACTTAGCACTCATTGCATCGGGTGCATTATATCAGATATCATTTTATCAACTGCGTTAGGTAAGTCATTCACGTATGACCATTTCCATGAGAGGTAGTCGTAACTGACTAATTTCTCATGATTTTTGAATAGTTCACTTAGCACTCATTGCATCGGGTGCATTATATCAGATATCATTTTTGGGATTCAACTGCGTTAGGTAAGTCATTCACGTATGACCATTTCCATGAGAGGTAGTCGTAACTGACTAATTTCTCATGATTTTTGAATAGTTCACTTAGCACTCATTGCATCGGGTGCATTATATTAGATATCATTTTGGGATTCAACTGCGTTAAGTAAGTCATTCACGTATGACCATTTCCATGAGAGGTAGTCGTAACTGACTAATTTCTCATGATTTTTGAAAGTTCACTTAGCACTCATTGCATCGGGTGATGCTCACAGGGGTGAAGAAGTGGGATTGAAACTAGTGAAAAGTGGAGAACGAATCACATAGCATCAATCATCACTTCGGGGCTTGCACCCGGTAACCAGGACTTCCCAGGAGGTCACCCATCCCAGATCTCCTCTGGCTCAAGCGCGCTTAACTGTGGAGTTTTTCCCCACAATCAAGCCCACTTAGCTTGCTACCCAATTTGCAAAACCTTAGCAAGTATTGTGCCTCATGAACCATTCAAGTAGAGATCCCTTGACTCTTTCTAAGAATCTCAATTAAATTTATAGTTAAATTATGAATAATTTATTCAAGAAATTTTATATTATTTTTAATTTTAATAAATTTGAATGAAATGATGGTGTATGGGAATATGTTATCACTTAACATTAAGTTGAAAATTAATAAGAAAACACTTAGATTAAGAAAGGGAAGATATAGATGAGTTTTAAAATAAACTTATATTTGTGTTTCTAAATTTAAATGAGAAATAAAAAAATATTGTTAATTTTACCATATATTATTGTAGTAAAAAAGATTTATTTTTAAAAGTACTTATTAATTTTAAGGTAAAAAATATAAGTTGATAGATAAATTTAGGTTTTGAGTTAGAATTAAAAGCCATAAATATTGTTAAATTTACCATATATCAATAATAATAATATTGAAGATTTACTTTTGAAACTGAGTTTATTCTCAAAATAGAGAAATGAATATCTTTTATTAGTTGATAATGAACAAATGATATTAAACTCTATTCATAATTTATTGCATTGCCAAGTATTTTATAGGTCATTAGGAAAAGATGTCACATAACATTAAGTAATAACAAAAAACTATATAAATGCATATGCATATAACTATATGACAAAAAAAAGTAAATAATTAAAGAAAAAAATAAATATTGTTATAATTTTATTTTCCACACTATACCACAACCATATATTAACCTTCTCCCCTTTTTCTATGTTAAGTGAATAGCTATTAGCTCATAGCTCCCAAAAAGAAGACATATTATATACCTTAAAGAGATGTTGTATGCCACATTACAATATTATGGGCTACTAATTGAGCGAGACAAGGAGGAGGACATTTCATATACCTTGAAAACATGTTGCATGCTACATTACAATATGATGGGCGAATAATTGAACACATTGTATACCTCGAAGACATGTTGTATGCCACATTACAATATGATGGACTACTAATGTCTTGAAAACATGTTGTATGCTACATTACAATATGATGGGCGAATAATTGAACACATTGTATACCTTGAAGACATGTTGTATGCCACATTACAATATGATGGACTACTAATGTCCTGTGTAGAATTCGCTACGATGTAGAAGACGAGATTTATATTCGCCACAGTTTCTTCCGAGAAATTTTCTTGTGGATCTCTAAGGATGGATCCTAAAATGTTTCATATGAAAAGGCTTTCACTATCTGAATTGCCTTATTTTGAATATTTCATATGAAAATGCTTTCACGATTTGCCTTCCCCGTTTTGAAACAGATCTGGTTCTTTCGACCTTCCAATCTGGTGCAACTTGTTCTCTCCGTATCAAATTCAAAAGAACATATATGCCTTCTTTTTTTTAATTGAAAATAACATTTAATATAGAGGGATGTGCAAAATAATAAGTTTAAATGGATAAATAATAACCTCCTAAAATTTTCTAAATTTGTCATTTTCAGGTTTCTTTTATATATTAAACCTAGCCCACAATTATACCAAGAATATGAATAAATAGTTCGCAAGGTGGCTTTCATTCATGAGAAAGGAAGCTCCTATGAATTCATTCACTTAGCTTTCCTGCATTAACAATGCACGGTACATATCAGATCCAGCCATCCAAACAAATCATTTCAACATGGGATAAGTTGCTTTCTAAATGCGGGTTTTTAACCTGCAAACAACCTTTTTCACCTCCGTTTCACTTGTTTATTTCTTTAATGGAAATGAAAGGAATCTTTCAAGCATTTGACACTAAAACAATTCCACCTTTACGTGAAGGTCAAAAAGGAAATTTCTTTCGCGTACCATCAAGTTCAACCGAACACGCAAACAAAATTTCTTTCCCTTTACTTTCAGAACTTACATCGATGGTATGATTAAGCAATAAAAGAGATGATTGACTTGAACTTTGTTCTTACTTTGTCCCATGGTTGGAATTTGATGGGTAGATTGTGCGTCGTGCGACAATTTAGCCGTCAAATACGACTGACACTCTAGCCTACCCCTCATCAAACAACTTTGAAAGATGTAAAACGTTTAACCGTCCTTCGATCAACCATGCCTATGATAATTATGGACCCAGTATAGCACAAATAATTTCCAAGGGGTGGACATGGACCTTTAATGCACTCGAAACAAATGTTGTAAATGACTTATTGACTTAAGCAAGCCCCCCAAGTAACAAGGGTTTTATTGGAACTTGAAAGAGCATCTTCGAACATTAGGAGGCAACCTATTTTGGAAAGGTTATAAAATTTGTCAATTTCATGTAATGTAAGTGATTTGTATTTATCTTCTAGCTTGAATGATAATTTGTTTACTAATTTCTATCTTCAATGATTTTTTTATATATCATGATTTTTCTCAAATTTATGCCTTACGGCGTTTCCTTTGCAACATTTAGTGTAATTGCTAGTTAATAACCACTTTTCTATAAACTTAAATAATCGACTTAACATTCCTTACCTCAAATAACACTAAAGAATAAAGAAATAATATTAAAAACGAAAATCCATCATTATTATTATTATTTTTATTTTATTTCTTTGTGATTATTTTATTTATTAGTTTTTTGTTTGGAAAATTAAGTTGAGCATACTATTTTATTTTAGTTATTTTTATAAGATCTTCCTTTTGATTTAAATATTTAATGTAATAAATAATAAAAATTAATTTAATTCATTATTTCTATTTATTTTATATTTATATTTTATTTTCTTAATATTATTTATTTTATTTTATTATAGTTTAATCATTTTATTATTTAATTCAGATATTTTTATATAATCTGTTATTATTATTAAAATATTAATAGCTATAATAATAAAATTAATTTAATTCATTATTTATAATGATTTCAATGATTATTTAAGGAATTTTAGACTTCTGTGATCCATTAACAATTGTTTAGAGAATTTTCCGCGAAATCACATTATTAATCATTTGTCGAGGCGTTTCGAACCAACTAGTATGGTTCATCGTCAGGACAAGTTTATTTATTTAATTATTTAAATAAATAAATGGATTAATTTTAATAACTAACCATTGATCTGTTTTATTTTTTACCTGGTTAACTTAGCTCTATAAATATAATAGTAAATTAATATTAAATTAGTTAAAGGAAGTTTGACTGGGGTCCTTGAGTCGAAAGTAGCCGTTAGTCTTTTTAGCTGTTGGAGTCTCTGCTTACGGCTGCATCTTCAACTTGTCTTGACGATGAACCACACTAGTTGGTTCGAGACGCCGTTAGTCTTTTTAGCTGTTGGAGTCTCTGCTTACGGCTGCATCTTCAACTTGTCCTGACGATGAACCACACTAGTTGGTTCGAAACGCGTCGACAAATGATTACTGATGTGATTTCACCGAAAATTCTCTAAACAATTGTTACTTTATTTATATTAAAAAATATTTATTAATAAATAGTAGTTCTGTGATGAAAACTAACTCTTAGAAAACATCTATTTAATTTTAAACCAAAGATCTAATTTTTCATCGATATAGTTTTTCATTTTGTTAGAAAATAAACCATACTAAATAATTAAAAAAATATCTTCCTCTTATATAATTATCACCAAGTTTTTTTGTAACCTACAAATATTTATATTATATGTTTAATCTAAAAAATTTTATAATGTTAAATTCCATAGCTCCACTTAAAATTTTAAAATGTTTAATTTTTAATAAAATTTTATAATGTTAAATTCCCATAGCCCCACTTAAAATTTTATAATTTTAAATTCCCATAGCCCCACTCCGAGAAATTTAACAACAGAAATAAACCTCCAAAACAACGGTGAGAATGTGAATCCCTAACTAACACTAAATGAATGTAAATAAAAAAACAGAAAGCATATTTGTTTTGGAAGGCACAGTCCCAAGTACACGTGGAATGTATTTCTAAATATTACAATTACAAATACAGTACTGGGGATTCCAATAATAGTAGAGGCATCATGTTTACAAGGGGGCAGCCCATTTGAGGTTGGTCTTCTCTGTCTGCGTTCGTGGGGGTTTAGAAGGTGCTCTGGGCTAATCTACTGCCCACGCCGTAAAAGAATTCTTCATTGGCATCTGAAACAGCGAAAGATGTCAAAGAAGAAGGCTTTCAGCGGATCTACGATGACTCTCAAGGACTTCCATGGCGGTTCCATTCCATCGGATCTTCCTTTGCCTTCGGCCCCCGGCACCGGGTAAGTTCATTCTTTGGTTCTTTCCTTGCCAGGGTTTCATTTTTCTAAGGGTATATGAAATGACGATTTGCAGTGAAATTTATTGGCCTAGCATTAGTTAGAAACTCCTTGGATGACATGCGTAAAAATTTAGGGCAATCGTTTCACAAGGGAACCTATATACACGTCACTGGGATAACAAAATCTCGCGATGTTGTTACTGGTATTATTATTTTTTTCTTGGGGTTTTTTGAGTTTGGTTTGAACGGTGTATAGCTCCTTTGCTTGCAGAGTTTTGAAGGTTGCGGATAGAGGCGTCCACGAGAAGCAAAACACTGGAACAAACTGGGGCGGTTCCATTAACCGGGGTTATGCCGCAGGCGATCATCGCGGCAGGCCGGGCTCTGCAACTAATCTACAGCGGTGTTTTGAAGACAAGGTATCTTATCTCCCTAACTCTGCAAACATCGGTCGCAATTTTGACGAAGACGAACGCAAACCGCTAGACAGTTTTTCGCGTCGTTCTGTCAATGAGAGTGATTACGATAATCACACTTTTGAGGATCGCCGATCCCGGCATGATCGGTTTGGCGAACAAATCGTGTCTAGTCGTTCTGAGGTTAAGCCCGACTCTGGCGCTGTTGGAATTTCCCATGGTAATACCACATCGCTTACTCGGCCTCTTCAGTATTCGCCTCCTTTGCAGCATGATCTTGGATTAGCTGCTAATCAGGACCGCGGTTCAAACCCGCCTTCCTATCACCAAACACCATTTGGTCACCAGTTTGCTGCCCCATTGCACCAGCCAGTGAAGCAGTTGCCAAATTCAGGATGGGCTGTGGTAGCTCAATCTGCAGGTAGTGGATCTGATGGGCCTGCCTTCGCCCCGGCAACGGCAGCTCCGAATGCTTGGGCTACTCGGCGAGAAACAGATTCATTAAGACATGAAGTGACTGGAAATGATAATGTATCCTCTCCACCATTGTTTGCACAGACAGTGGCGTCAAGATTCGCCCAGGCCAGTGCAGTTGACAAAGTTTCATCTGGTAGATGGCAGTCTAGACGACCTTTAGGTGCTGAACATAATTCAGAGCAATTTAACCATTACCATCAACATTTAGATTCATTGCACGAAACTGGAAAAATTGGACTGGATTCTGGAAATTTCACCTATGGCCTTAGTGAGGGTAATAACGCTGGCCGACGAGCTAAAACCTCAACTAATGTAGAGCAGAATACCTACAATGAAAATGATTATAGTTTTGATGATTGCGGAAGAAATAATTACAGAGACACTTCAGCAGATATTGCTAGAGATTTACTAACTGGACTGGCACGGAATATTGCAGCTGAACCTTATCGTAGAAATAAAGACGACAGTGGATCTGTCTTTGCAGAAACCGGTAGAGCAAATTCTGGAGAATTTGGACATACAAAGCTTGGCGTTAACGTAGAATATTCTGGCTATGGAAATGTTAGTAGGACTAACGTTGAAGGGCATGCAGACCTGGATCAGGATCAGATAACGTCTCTTGGCAATCCAGTCCCAAGGCAAATGTCTCCTGTCATGGATCTTAAAGACGGTAACCGTGTTAACAATCACCTCAAAGAGAGGGCCTTACAGTCGCATCAAGTTGACAATGGTTGTGAAGGTGCTTGGTCCCACAGTAATTCGAAAAGTGCTCATGAATCATGGAATCTGGGCACTTCTAGGGATACTTTCAAGTCTGATGATGCAAAGAGCACATTTTATTCAGACATTAAAGTGGGGAGCAATGCTGCTCACAGTTCTGATTATGAACCTACCAGAAACAGGTTTGCAAAAGATGTTCGTGTATCCAGCCCTCTCAATGGCCACAAACCACCATTGGTTGAAAATAACCATGCTTCTGCAACTAATGTCACAGATACTTCAGTTCATGCGCAATCTGATGTTATGTTGCGGCCCAAGTTAAAGCTTCTCCCGCGAACTAAGCCATTGGACGCTACTTCTCCGACTGCAGTAATGGATGTGACAGAGGTATTGCAAAATCTAAGAATCTTGTATTCTATATGGTTATTATGCATAAGTTAAGCTTTTAATTTTTTTATTTGCAATCTATCGATTCCCTGGCATTTAATGACAGAATTCTCATGGTGGATTGATGAGCAAGTCATATGAATATCACTCTGCTGCTGGTTCATTGCCTGTTGAGGTTTCCAGTGAAGGTGTAGGAAACAACACTCTGGCAACTGTAAAAGTCTCGGGGGCATCTGACTTCGAGGAGGAGAACAGATCTACTGAGCGACCAAAATTAAATTTGAAGCCTCGCTCACTGCCTGTTGAGAAACTTGAAGCAAGTAATGAAAAGGACAGGTTAGCCTTTGCCCTCTTTTACAAGTATTCTTTATACCAATCAAGGGATTGATTCTATTGAGTGTTCATCTATGTCAAAGTTTGCGTCTTTGGAGGATTGATGATTTTTGTAATTAAGAAAATATAGAAAAAGCCGCAGATCCTTGCAATAATAGACACGGTGAAGGTTATTTTAGGCAAGAATATGATTAACACTATTTTTAAACACTTGATGTGTAGTGCAAACTTGTGCTAAAATGCAGCATTTAGAAAGATGTAAATATAGTCCCTTCCTCAAGGTCGAAGCTGTACTGGATCCTTCCTTTTTTCATATAGAAAAAAACCTTTTCATCTTATGTTTACAAAGATTTTACATAACAAGGTTTTGAACTCCAAAGTAGTCCACCAGCATAGATTGGTGGGATTTCCCTTCAAACACAAACTTAGCATATGACTTCTCCTTAGGTACTGTGCTCTTTCTACTGCAACTGGCAATGAAACCATAAAACAACACTGATAAATCTGCCAGAACCATTGAAACTACAAAACACTGATAAGCCTAAGTAAAGTCAAGCCACCTTAGATATTCTTTTCTCAACCATTCAACACTCAATAATGATAGATATGCTGACAGATTTATCGTGATTGGATAGAGGCACTGATAAATGATGCCTAATATATCTATTTCTCTTCTGGTGGCTTTTTGGGCTTCATGTAAAAATTGGGAGAGTGAACTGCTTATCGCTCAATCAAAGAGACAGGGATAAAGCCTGCTGTTTGGTAAGCCATGCAGATTGGCTAGCTGGTTTCCTAAAAGCAAGCTGCTGCCCATGGAATGTATCTCCTAACCACCCACATGCTGCCAACCTCTTAGCTGAAAGTTCTATTCTGCATCCCATCTCTAGGTTGAGGAACTGATTTGAAAAGGATTACTATTTGCCTTAATGCCTGTTTCTTCTTTCGTACAATCTTCACTGCCTAAAATTTCCCAACCGACCTCTGTGCTCATGGTGTCAGTTTTAGCTTATAACTCTTGTATTTTCCAGTCACCCTTCAACTTTTCCTTATTTCAGTTTGATTCCTCAGAAATGTCAATAACTCATGAAGCTTTGTAGCTGTTCTTATTGAATGCTTAGCTGACCATTGGGCCATGCAGATGATGAAACTCTGCTGTGATCCTGATCAAATTTCCTCAATACCATCCTTTATTTCCTTTGCCACTATGAGTTTTCCCAGAAACATGATCTGCTATCAATAATTTGTGCCATGCAGCCATGCACAAATTAAGGATGGCTTTTAAACATTCAAGCTTCTAAAATGACGTGAAAACTTGAATGCCCGCTTGTAAATTGGGACACCTCTGGCAGACGTTGAATGTTTTTCATTATATAAATTTTGTGTGCGTTCCCTGTATTTAATTTCTATAAAAATTTTCTACAAAGATATTTCATGTTGAAGGTTTTCCTTATTTTTCTATTGAACCAGCAATGCTCATAGCAAGCCAATCATGTGACAGGACTTGCTACTTTGATTTGGAATTGCCTATGGAATCATGTTCAAGCATTGCGGCGCTGTTTTGATTGGAATTCCCTATGAAAACATGTTCAATCATTGTGGTGTGTTTGATGCTTTTGCGAATTCTTACAACTCTTATATGGTGTAAGAAAATCACACAAATATATGGATAATAAATACAGAACCACAATATAAGAGAGAGGAGCATATAGTTGACTCATTATTCAATATGGAAGATGTCAATACATGTAGGGGGATACAATATCCAATACCACAATGTTAAATTTGGACAACTAGGTCCAAACTCCATGTTCTGATGCTCAGAGTAAGAGGCTAATATTTTTGTTGGATTCCTCTTTCTAAGAGGTGTAAAATCCATATAAAAACAGTCTAAATCCGATGAGCAGAACTTATATTTTGAATTTATTATTCTTAATAAATTATATGTGCAAGGTCAGCCAGTTTTGTAATGTAGGCTCACATGCTCAACAGATGTGTCACACAACCCCATTGATGAATATATATACAGGAAAAGTTGGAGAGAATTTCATCACAACACAACTCACATCTTCCTCTCTCATCTTAGAGAGTACGAGCTACCTGGAGGACGAATTTCAGCCACACGTGGGAAGGACGAAGAGGACAGACCATACAGATTTTCTGCTGCTAGGGTTTAGCAGAAAGTTTGACCAGCGTTGACTTTGGTCAACACTTGGTCCAATCAAGCTGAAAATTGGTGGAAAGTTTGATTTTTGAAGGCCGTACTAGCTGGCACAAAAATCGAGGTCAAAGGGTTGACCGTTTTGCTGCTGCGTTGACTTTTAGCTTGCTGCCCCTGCATTGACTTTTCAGGACAACGTTGACTTTTGTAGAATTGACTTGGGTTGACTCATCTACTGGTTGGAGGGTTGTTGTGACACATCTGGGCTGGCTGACCAAAGGAGACTTTGCTGGTTGAAGCATCCTGTTGACCGCCGAAACGAACACATACATTTTTCTTGTTTCTGATTTGTCTTCTATAAGATCTGCTTATATGTTCTATCTGCATTTTGCTTAACTACTTGTATGATTGCTGTGAGAAAAGTGAAATTGCTCTTAGCATAGAACATCTTCAAAACTTTACACACAAGTCTTGTACAATTCCGTCTGTTAATTAGGATATAACCCAAGTCTCAATCTAAGAATGGGAGAAGAACATATACTTGATTCATTTTTTGATATGGTAGACATCAATATATATAGGGGTGTGATGGCATTGGCAAAATGCCCTTCAATACATAGGGGTGGTACTCTGATGCAAAGTCCTGATTAGACCTCACACTGTTTGGTATAGTAGACCCATCTGGATTTTGGATTGGTTGCCATTAACAGAAATGAATGAGTATGGGGTGATTGAATGCAAGATGTATAATGCAATATGAACTAATCTATGTACAGAAAGCAGAAGTAACTTTAACCTAATGCAAGACGTATAATGCAATCTGAACTAATCTAAGTACAGAAAGCAAAAGTAATTTCAACCTATCTTAGATAGGAACAATCTAAGGAAATAGTAAATTCATAGAAGATAAATCACAGAATTTCTGCTTGCACATCCACAACAGTTAGCTATTAAAGAAAAGCAGAACAACTATAAATAATAAACGACACAGATGAACAGATTAGCTTGAATTGGCAAGAAGTTAATGGTAAGAAGAGACTCTTAGTATTTTTCCTAAAAACCATATTTCAAAGACAGGTGAGTCTTGGGACAAGATGCCCATGTCTTTCTTTATTGTGAGCAAAAAGGAGCTTATAAAGTTTTGATCTTTGGAGGGCACTACTATATGTTCCTTTAGCTTTGGTCACTCTTTGAGGCATTCTTCTGGAGATATCTCCAGAATGCATTGTTGCTTCCAGTTCTGTTTGAATCTGTACTGTTGTTCTCCGTTCTCGGTTGACCATTCTCCAATTTTGGGTAATCTGCACCTGTCATTTAACCATTCAGCAATTGTTTGAATTCTGATGCAGCTCCTAACCAGATCTGTCAGATTCTTCTCTAATTTCTCCCCAGTATTCTGGCAATTTGTACGTGCCACATAGTTGAGCTGATTGTCTTTGTTGGTTATTCTTGGGATACCTGCAGGTGCATCTGGATTCTCCTTAATGTTGAAAATCAGGGTATCATGAAAGTGTTCCCTAGGCATTTCTCCTTTTGGCCTAGGGAGACACATTAATCATCTTTTGTCTGAGTGATATTATGAGTTTATTAATATCAAGGGGGGTTAAAGTACTTTTTATGTGAAGATGTACTAGGTACTTCAAGTTATTAAAATCACATGTCTAAAAGTGATTTTATGTGTAAAGTACTAAAGTACATTTTATATTATTAAAGCGACTTTCATATTTTAAAAGTTATTTTATGAGGAAAAAGTGACCATAGTACTAAAACATTAAAAAGTGCTAGGGATGCTCATTAATAGAAAGGGGGACACTAAACAGGGGGTCAAGAGGAAATGATCTCCACCCCTGATCTAATGAGCTGAGCTGAGATCTAATCTCATCCATTCAATCTAAGGGTTAGGGTTCTCATCTTATTGAGAAGGCAAACGATGGAAAAGGAGAGTTTAGCTCATTATTCTCACGAGAAGATTGAGGAGAGGAGCAAGGAAAAAGGAGGAAGGAGCTTGGAGAAACCTTACTGCAGAGAACTAATAAGCCACAACAGGGATCAAATCTTTTGGAGGCTGAGTAAGAGGCAAGGACAGAGATCGAAACTCAAGGAGAAGAGTTGAGAATTTAAAGTTGCTCACAGGTCAAGTGTTATTTCAGGTCTGTTACTCACCTAAACCAGCATGAGGGCTGCTGGAAACTCTCCTGAGTCAACCATATTCAATCCCGAGCTTCTCGGGTTTGATAGAGCACAAATTTTGGGTCAGTCTAGCATGAATTTCGGGCCTAGTCTGTGTGTGTTCAGCTAGCTTCACGGGTCTATAATCAGACAAGAATTCTGTGCATGGTTTCTTAATGGAGATGGCAGTCTATGGTGAGCACATGTGCAGCTGAATTTATCTCAAGTTTCAGAGTAGAGGAAGACTGTTCAGTGGTGTAATTTCCAGATCTGAAGGATCAGCCTAGAGGCCGAGTTTTTCGCTGGAAGGAGAGGACCTTGTGAAGGAATATATCAGCCCAAAATTTAAGTGGAAAAAGGGACTTCAGAAAAGCTTCTTCAAGGGAGAGATAAGTAGAATCTATTATGTATTTTTTGTTGTAAGAAAATTTCTACAAAATAAAATCCTTCTCCAGCACTGGGTTTCCCCACTGTGGTGTTTTTCTTGGGTCAAGTTGACGAAAAATAAGCGTGTCAAACTTGTGTGTGTGCTTGCAATTTTTTCTCTTGTATCAGTGGTTAAAAAGAAATGGTAGAGTAGCTCTTTGTTTTCGTGTAAATGTTAATCTGATATAAAATATCAGTCATATGTTTTATGATGGGTTTGGGCATTAAACTATGCAAAACATGAAAACTGGGTTGGGTTACAGCATCCTATAATATTCTACATGGTATCAGAGCCAAAGAGAAGTCAGACCAGAGATTTTGCATCAGCTTATACAAAGACCAACATGCACAAACTTCTGCATATTTAGTGAACACCAGTCATTAAACCTCAGTAAGAAACCCAAATTGTTGTTGGTTAAGAGGGAAGAGACTGCCTACTATCAGATTTGCTCCATTTTGTTGGTGTGGGTGTCACGGCAACAGGGTTGAGAGTAGAGGACAGACTGGCAGGGGCTGATAATTTTGGCCCTTGGAAGGAGTGAATGATCCTTTTATTGGAGGAAGTTAAGGTGTGGGACATTGTAGAAGCTCTTGTGCAACCACCTACTGTTAATTTATGGTATGTTCTATGCTTAGAGCAGTTTATTTCAATTTTTCTTATTAGCCACTATTTAGCAATCACATAAACATAAAGTAAAGTGCAGATAGAACATTAATAGATTGACAGAAAACAAGCCAAGACAAGAGACACCAGATGTGGCAGCTAGCCAGGGACAAACCCCAATGTAAGGAAACCCTTCGATCAATTCTTTTTTAATCTTCAATAGTTCAGCAAAGAGAGAAATAGTACAATAGTACAGATCTGTAATTTTTATGACAGCAGTAAAATATGCTCTAACCAGCACTTGCAAAGTGGATCAAATGATTTGCAAATAGCCTAGAGTCAACCTTAGTCAACTCAGCCTTCAACAGCAATGAAGGACCGCCCGAAACAACCCAAAGACTATGGTCAAAACTGGTCAACGTCTAGGCAGCCCTGCAGTCAGCCCTGGTCACTTCATGGGTCAAATCAGCTCCACAAACAGCAGATCAGATTGCGGCTTTCTTGAGGGAGACTCCCCACACTAGGCCACAGTCAAAGAGGCTCCTTCGCTGGTCAACGCAGTCCTCCTTAGCTTGCTGCACCCTAGGTCAACGCAGAATAGACCTATGTCCTTCTCCTTGCTGCGTCCTCCTCCTTGCCTTCTAGCTGCGTCCTTCTTCTCCCACGTTAGCTGCTCCTTTGTTAACCCAAACAAGAAAGGAGAGTGAGAGAGAAGAAGACAAGATGAGATGAGATGCTATAATGAATCAACCTCTCTTCTGTTTATATGAAACGCTGGACATGTGTGCCACACACTTAGCTGCTGGCCGACCTTGACAATTTGTCAAGTAATTAGAAATAAATTCATATTTCCATAAATACTTGTTAGAATTAGATGATCTTTAGATCAATCCTACACTTCTCGACGAGAGGAATTAAAGAAAAATATCAGCTGCCATAAATAAGATGACCCACATGGAGTTTGGCCCTAGTTGCCAATTTTAACACCTACTGATCCAGCGTAGTTAGCGGACTTAAACAAGAAAAATGTGAAGGCGAAGAGGATCCTTCTAGATGCCATCAAGCACCATTTATTCCCTCATGTGACCAAGATGAGAATTGCCTATTAGATGTGGGAGTCCTTGGTCACATTACACTAGAGTTCTAATGAGGTTGTGTTCCATAGAGGACAGTTGTTGATATATCCCAGGGGATCTAGTGTTGAGCATGCTAGACCTATTGGATGCCGGAGTGAGAGGCTATATACAGGTTCATGTTTCAGCCTATTAGAGCCTTGGTGGTACAAACTAGCAACAGTGAGTTGTGTGAGCTATGACATAGGAGGATGGCCCACTTGCACCATGGAGCTTTCAGGATGCCGAGGGAGATGGTTACAGGATTACTGAAGTTCAACACTGATCATCATGATTTGTGCAAGGGGTGCGCTTTAGGAAAGTACACCAAGATACCTTTCTTGAGCGGTGACAACAAAGTTGTAGGTATTCTTGACTTGGTACACTTTGATGTTTGTGGTCTTATGTCTCATGTATCATTGGCTAGATGTGAGTACTATGTGACCTTCAATGATGACCACTATAGGAAGACCTGAATTTTCATTTTGAAGACCAAAAATGAGGTCTTCAAAAGGTTTCAAGAGTTTAAGGCTCTTATGGAGAACCAGACAGGGAAGAAGATCAAGGCGCTGAGATCAGATAATGGGGGCGAGTATACCTCCATGGAGATGGAGTTTTGTAGGAGTGCAGGCATTAAGAGGGAGTACACAGTGTCTTATAACCCCTAGTAGAATGGCATGGCAAAGAGCAAGAATAGGGCCATTGTGGGTGCAACTAGAGCTTATGTTGCATGACGACACATTACCTTTCTTCTTGTGTGCCGAGGCGTGTTAATAGTGCAATGTATTTGTAGAACATGAGCCCACACAGTGTCTTGGGGAGCAAGACTCCCAAGGAGGTGTTTACCAACAAGAAGCCGGAGGTTGGGCAAATTAGGATCTTTGGGTGCCTTACATATCCTCACGTCCTTGAGGAGAAGAGGATGAAGCTAGAACCCACTGTAGAGAAGGGTATCCTAATGGGTTACAGTGAAACTAGCAGGGCCTACCACATATACATTCTTGCACATAGGAAAGTTGTCCAGAGGCAGGATGTGAGATTTGAGGAGGAGAGGGCGTCGAGGAGGTCTTGGGAGGTTGATCAGGTAGAGCAACATGCTCCTCAGCAGGGGGCCACACCATGGGTTTCAGGAGCATCAAGTGGTACACTAGGATCAGGAGGATCACCTTCTTCTTGATTGATCGATTTTTCCATTTGACAACCCCATTTTGTTGTGGGTTGTATGAAACAATCAACTCCCTTTTGATTCTTGCCTCCTTGCAAAAACCCTCAAACTTCTTGGAGGTATACTCTCCCCCATTGGTTGATCTCAAAACTTTGATCTTCTTTCTTCTCTAGTTTTTAGCTAGTGCTTTGAACTCTTGAAACCTACTAAAGACTTCATCCTCAGTCTTTAGGAAGTAAATCAGAATCTTGCGAGATAAGTTATAAATGAAGGAAACATTGTACATTCTTCTTGTAATGATGCAACTAACATCAGTCCACAAACATTTGTATGTTTCTAGGCTTAGAATCCCATTAGACCTACGTTTCTTGCTTGGGAAAGCAACCTTGGAATGCTTGTCAAGCATGCACCCTTTGTATAGACCATGTTGGTCAATACTAAACTTTCAAAGACCTATGACTATCGCCCTCAGAATAGGCAATTCCTTGTGATGTAGGTGACACATGATGTTGTGCTACAACTCACACATGCCGTCACTATGATGTAATCTCTCGAATTTGTTCACCTTGCATCTTGTATAAGTTACCTTATCTAAACCCTATTACTTGAGTTGTGTATGGTCTATATTCTTGAACTCAACGACAAAGCACTGATCCCCCATAATTACAATTGAATGCAAGGTCTTTCTGGGATCTAGAACAAATAAGACATTGTCAAAATCTAAAGAATTACTTGACTCAATTTGGAAGGGAATGGTACCAACTCTTGCTATAGGGTGCTTGGCATCATCACCAATCTCAACCTATGCTCTTGAGGTCTGCTTTATTAGAATAGAAAATAATTGTTGGGATGATGTCATATGACGAGATGCCCCATTGTCCCATGCCACAATTTCCTAGAAACAATGTTGGTAGACAAACACTATACCATTGAGAAATCCTTTTCAAACTTGGCAGTAAAATCATTCACCTAAGGTCCCAGGGGGCAGCTCAGTTGGTGATCGAAGTAATGTGAAATCTGTGAAAATCGAGAGATCCAAGGTTCAAATCCCCTGGTTGTGACTTGGTTACTGAGAGGAGGATAAACCGTAGACCCCCAGAGGTTTACTAGTAGTTACATGTCAGGCGGGCTGCTGGGTTCCTTTGGGATACAAAAGAAATCATTCACCTAAGTTTCCATAGAGGTTTCTGCCTGTTTCTGCTTGTGCTTTTGTTTATACTTCTTATCTGTACTATGTGATGCACAATGATTGTGCTTATGACAAATGAAGCATTTGGTTTTACTCAAGTCTTTCTATCCTAGTTGTGAGGTTGACCTCTCACTCTTTTCATCATTCTTGTTGGGTCCTTTACTTCTGCCCTTATTTGTTTGATTAAATAGCGATAGGTTCTTGTCACTGCCCTTCTTGTTGTCATTTGATTCATTTTGAGTCTACTCTTGGATACAATCATCTTACAACCTCTTAAAGTTAAGGTTCTCATTAGCACAACCTTTGACAAATGGTTCCCATACAGGTGGGAATCATTCAATGCCATGTTCACTAGCTCTACATTTGCTTCCTTCTCCCCCATTGCCACAAGTTCATCACGAATCTTTATGATCTTCATAAAGTAATTGGTGACTTGAGTTTGATTTGGTCATCTCTATGGCTCTAAGTTTGTTTCACAAGATCATCTTCCTTTTTATGTTCTCATTTTGGTAGAGAATTACCATGGCATCAAGCATTTCCTTCATTGGCTTCTTCTTGGAAATACAAGATATGGAATGATCCTTTATTGTATCCAAAATCATTTGAATGACCTTCACTTCCCTCTTCTTTAGAGCTACCAATTATTGCAGATTTGTAGGTGAAGGGACCAAAGGCATAATATCTTTGGTGATACTCTAGAAATTGTTCTACTCTAGTAAGAGTGTGACTCTCACCTTCCATGATAAGAAAATCAAGTAACTGTCCAATGTGTCCTCAAACGCGAGGCATGCTGATGCCACCTCTAAGATCTATTGCACAAACTCCCAAATTTGAAAATAAAACATTAAAACCCTCTAATTGTTGGTCCTTCTTTCTGACAATTGATTTACTGCTGCAAATCCTTGAGAATCTAAATTAGAGAAGCTAGCTATGATACCAAGTAAAATTTGCAAACCTAGGTGACAAATGTCTTTATGATCTCAATTACAGAAGTAAATTTTTGAATTTAATGTAATGTCCTCTTTGAATTAGTCGCTCAAGGAAGGACGTAGTAGCCTATCTTACCCTGTAGGCTATAGTCATCTCGAAATGGGGATTTATTATTTAATGTTACTTAGGTAACATTAAATAATAAAAACTAAATTGGGGCAAATGGAGGGAAACTTGCAAGTCACTCAAATTTGAATTTAGGAGCAAAATGATCCAAACATAAGCTATCTAAGGAATGTGAGTCATTATGATCATCATGGATTGTTTGTTTGTTTGTTTTGTTTAGTTGTATAATTATTTAA
Source organism: Pinus taeda (assembly GCA_000404065.3). NCBI lineage: Eukaryota > Viridiplantae > Streptophyta > Pinopsida > Pinales > Pinaceae > Pinus > Pinus taeda. The sequence goes on from APFE031326896.1 coordinate 124,166, forward strand.
ATTCAGGCTAAGTCTTTTAGAGGGTTTTAAGACCCCTTTCTCTGATTTGTTTTAGTGGTGAATGATTCCACCCTAGCCAATCTTTGCACTTTCTCTTGCTATAGGTGACCGAATTCTAGCTAGAATATATTTTTTTGAGGCAACAAACGCTGATGTCTATTTTTATGAAGTTGCAAAAGGTTCGAATATATCTTTTTGAGGTAGTGAGAGGTTGGGACCTATTTTTTTGAGGCAACTAGGGGTTAAGAAGCTATCTTTCTGAAGCAACAACCTAATTTCTTGAGGCATCGAATGTTGGAACTTAGTTTTATGAGACAACAAGGACTGGAACCTAATTTCCTAAGGCAACGAGGGGGTGAGGGGCAGTGGATTAGGTTGGTTGAGGTAATGAGACAACATTGGGGCTGGCTTCTAGCCGCCTTAAACAACATTTGGCATAAGGGCACGTTCAAGATAGCGAGGGGCTTGAGAGGCCACAATCAGGAGGCAACAAGGATCTAAGGGTAAATTTAGAGTGTCGACTGATTAGGGTCTGAGGCAACAAGGGTGAATAATGGTGCAGGGTAGCAAGGGAGGCTAGTTGGTGTGATCTTGTGGCAGCAAGGCCAAGACAGGGCCTAATTTGTCTCTTTAGCTGTTGATGGATAAAGCAAGATTTTCTATAGTTTTGTAAGCTATGTTTGTGTTGATATTCCTATTGGGAGATTGTGGATCTTTGTAAATTTGCTATTTGCTTGCTGAATTGGCCCTACTTATAGTGGTGGTTTGTGGAATGAACTCTTGCATGAGTTCTTTATTATACTACTTGTGCATTCAATAAAATATCATCACTGTTTTAATAGATTGATGAGTACTACAACGCTGTTATGAAATACAATTCTGCCATGTGTTTATTGAAACCCTAACTTAGAATTGCATCCCAAGGGTAATCTCACTAAGAGCATCCACGATCATCCGACTAGCCTCCACTTTTGTCTTCTTTTTAGCTACAAACTATTGCAGATTTGTAGGTGAATGGACTGAAGGCACAATATCTTTGGCAATACCCTAGAAATTGTTCTACTCTAGTAAGAGTAACTCTTACCTTCCATGATAAGAAATTCAAGGAGCTATCCAATTTGTCCTCAAACGCGAGGCCTGCTGATGCCATCTCTAAGATCTATTGCACAAACTCCCAACTATGAAAATAAAACATTAAAACCCTCCAACTAATAGTCCTTATTCTTAATAGTTGATTTATTGCTGCAAATCCTTGAGAGTCTAAATTAGAGAAACTAGCTTATGATGCCATGTAAAAATTCCAAACATAGGTGACTAATGTCTTTATGATCTCAATTAACGAAGTAAAATGTTGAATTTAACTAATGGAAAAGTTAAATTTAGACCATAGAATTGATCACACAGTAGTTGGAAATATAGTAGAAGCATAAAATGCTTACACAGGGAATTTATCTTCTAATTGATATTTTCATTCCTTTGAACAACTTACAAGGAATCCTCCATAGTTTGCTAAAAACCAAGTAGCAATACGATCAACAAAACACCTTGAAATTGGGATGTAAGGCTTGCTGGAGAGGTACAACATGCTATTGGAAAAACAAAAACCAATAGCAAAACTATTGTACAACTTCCTCGTATGATTGTACGAACTTCCATACAACTATATGGATTTGATCATATTGTTGCCTGGTAGCTTAACCTGTTCAATTGTGTCTAAATGTTTGATATTGATTTGTCTTTATGCTTTTGCTGAGACCAAAACCATGATCCAGCTTATGGAGTCTGGATGTTGTTCCCACATGATTGATTTCACATTCATGCTTTTTGAATTCTAATTTTATAGGAGTCGCTTCAATGCTCCCATTTTTTCTTGACATCATTGTATCTAATGTTAAATTTGGAATCAATTTTTTTTATCCCCAACAATTTATTTATTTACCCAAATAAACACTGAATTACCAAAAAATAAAATCACTTGTATTTTTAACTTCTATAAATAAATATATGCAGCAAAAAGTAACTTAGAGAGATCAGTCACACATTGCAAAAAAATTCATCCACAACAGTTCTTCGTCATCTTTTAATATGGAAAATCTGGGCCTGACCCATTGAGATACGAGGAAAAATACAATATCTAGAACCTGTAACTCGACTCTCTCTTAGTGAGGGAGGTACTTTTTCCCCTTGGAACTGCCTTTTATCCTAGACCTGTATTCGTTGCCTTGGTTTCTCTCTCTGAACTGGAAGCCTTCTTTGCCACATGGTTTGGAAAGATCCTTGAAGTCCAACTCCCTTTGGCGTTGTTCCTAGAAGCTTCCTGCTCCTGAACATCCTGTGAGGTCATCTCGTACCAGGAGACCTTCTTGACAGAGTTAGAGGAATCTATTAGTTGCTTGTCCCTACTTGAACCTGAAGGTTAACTCCTTCTGGGCTACTCAACCTTTCGAGACTCCTCTCACTCCTTGTTCTTTGTCACTGCAATGCTTCTTGCCACTGCTCTTGTGCCAAGTCCTACTAGCACTGCTATGGGTCTATCTCGGTCCCTTGAGACACCAGTGAACTCTGCTGCCAATCCCCTGATTGGTGCAGTCTTCCCCTCTCTCTCTCTTAGGGCTGACTTTTGCCAATTTTGTTGGCTGCTAGTTTTGCCCTTTGTACTTGTTGCTGGCTACCACTGACTTAGATAACAACTACAGGTTTGTTCTTGTTGCGGCAGGGACAAATCTATTGGTAGCTACTACCAACTCAGATATCAATATCACCTATTGGCCCATGCTTGTTGCGACATATCCTCTACTGCGACTTTTGTTGGCCACTGTTTGCCACGGCTTCTGCTGGCCATTGCATCCCACAGTTATTTGATCAAGCCCAACACATAATTCTAACCATTTGTCGCAACTTCTGTTGTCCATTGCATCCCACAGTTATTTGATCAAGCCTAACACAAAATTCTACATGCAACATGATCCTTCTTTGCTTAGTTATTGCAACCACAACTTGGACTGTTGTTTGAGCTCCTTTGCTTGCTTTGGTTGGCTGTGGCTTCCCATTCTCCTTGATCTGGCCTGGCTGGCTTCTACCAATGTTGACCCTGTCATATCTCTGAACAATTGCCACTTGCTTGAGCTTTGACCTTGATGGTATGTGATCACTTTCGATATTGCCAGCTTTGCCATCGCCTGTAATTGTGTTCCTTGCTATGCTTGGTGGTTTGGCACACGTCTCGTCTACATCCTCAATGGTTGCGGTCCCATATTTGTAATCTTTTCCCTCTCGTGCTTTTGGTTGCCGCTAACGTCTAGCCTTCCTACAAGATCCAATGTTGCAAACATCCCAATTTTATCATGGAAAAATTATGAAATGGTGATTTTTTGGCCTAACCAATGTTAGATGATTTTTACCAATATTTTGGTGGTATCTTAATTTTGCTGATGATTGTTTGTTTTCACGATTTTTTGGTTTTTCGGACCCTTGTTGTTTTTATAATGTCGATATTTGCAATATTTGTGGCATGGCCCTTTCCTGTTCGATGTTGCTCTTGTGCCGACCAGTTTGGCATCTGCCCTGTGTGATTGTCAACTATCTTAGAGCCCATACTTTGCTGCCCCTGTCACCTCCTATAGCTATTTTGATCAGAACTAGTCGCTACTTGTGCCTCGTCTTTAGTTTCTATCTTCCTTTCAACATTTGTCTTTTTGAGGAGACCGATTGGTTCTCCTACTGGGCACGACCCCTTATGTAACCGGCAGTCCCATTGACCTACTTTGTGGTCATTCGTTGGACATTAATAAAATTATCTTATCTTATCTTATCTTTACAGTGGAATTTTGTCGCCCACGTCCACAAGAACTTCTACCATTGGTCGATCTACCTCGTCGTCATGACGCCTCCCTCAAGGTTCATCACTTAAACTCTTGCGCTATGACGAATGTCTCTACCTTAGTCATCTTTGTTCACAATGTGCCTCGATTCACTCCCAACTGCTAGATTTATGTGTCAATTGCTATTTGTCCTTGTTGTTGATCTGGCCCTTGATTAGTGATTGATTTGTGGCTTGGTCCTTGTCGCTACCTCCTTCACTTGCTTGAATGCTCAAACAATTGCTGCCTCATCCTTGTTCTATCGACGACTGCCTCTACTCTTTGCAGTTTCATATCAACTCTCTCAATTAGTTGTCTTTGTTGCTTGTCCTTTGTGTCATTTGTCACCCAAATTGCTGCTTGTTTCTTGGCTCAACTAATGCCTTGAGCCATCGTTTTCTCCTTGCTTCTGCGACAGTCTCACAAGATCCTTGCATCACTTCTCTGACTTCTTTTATGGCTGGTTGGCCTAAGTGGCTAGAGTTTTGGCTACTCCCGAGTCACTGTGCCTCGAGTCAGTGGCCCTGGTAGCTTTGTGCATCGACTTTTTGTTGATCGCTGGGTGGGCCATCAAGCTTGTTGGCCACTAGTTAGGTCCTTGCTTTTCCTTTTTGTTTTTTATTAATCTAAAATAAAATCATCCCCATGCTTGATTGATCACGAAAGAAATTTTAAACTGAGCGATTGCCAATTCCTGTGGCTCTAAAAAATTGTCTCCCCTTTGTATGATTGCGACTAGACCTGACCCTCGACGATCCAAGTCAGTTCAAAGTTTATGCTTTGATACCATCTAGCTCCCGGTATTTACTTCGTAGTAGAAAATTGGTCCACTAATTAAAAACATAACTAGGTTCCCAACACAATAAGATTTAGCGAAAGCATATATAACGATCTCAATCACAATGACACATTCTAACCAATCAAATTAGTTCATCATTAACAATGATTCGGAACCTACTTGGTCTCTCCTTTTGGGATAATGGCCCAACTGAGAAAATACAAATTACTCGGATTTGTGTATTGCCTCTTTAGGTGCTTGCTTGGTGGAGTAGGTGATTTATGACTTCTTATCTAAGTCTAACTTAGGAGAAGTACAATAATTAAAGTGAATTAATTACTGTGGACTAGTAAGCCAAATTACTATGAATAAATAATTAAATTATTTAAGTGGCTTAGATATGATCTCATCTCTTGATCTCAAGTGGGGAGAGATTTAATCTTGATTGTCAATCACTTAGGAGATTCAAGTTAGGGATTTGGCTTAATGAAGTTATAAAATAAGCGTAAGGGAGAGAAAGACATATAAGTGGATGAAGTGATTTTCTTTAGAGCGAGAGGCTTAACTAGATTGAAGAGAAGTGGGGAAGAGTGTAGGGAAATTTGGGAAGTATTTCGAGGAGGTCGAGTAGTTGAAGTGCAGATGATCACTTCTGAACATTAACCAAATTTTGGCCAAGTGTGGGGTGCCACGTGGCAGCCTCTGGTTGGGCCACATGGTACTCCCTAATTGGTCCACCACACAAAGACATGAACCAATAAAAAATGAGCTAATTTGACGACCAATCCGAGGTGGCCACAAGGCAGAACCTCATTGGTCCATACCTGCACAATGGCTTGATGATGCCAACAGTACAGTAGCACAGTCCGCCGCCCAGTCAACAACCCTGCTCATTTTTTAGCTGTTGGGCCAAACAATTAGAATGTGATAACTTGAGCATACAATGTCAGATTCAGGCGAAACGAACGTCGTTGGATTCAGAACGACGAACACTTCGACTTGACATCGGTTTCAAGACTTTTTGGGCACCTCCATTTTTGAGCTAAAATTTGATTACCTGATCACACCTTCCCACTAGGAACTTTTGGGCTCCAAAAGTTTACTTCTCCTAGTAAATAAAATGAGGTTGAAACTCAAAATTAGCCAAAAATTCAATCCATATGATATCTTTTAAATTGGTTCCATTCAGGCTCCAATCAAGGCACTTCACCTATCTTCTTCGTGAAGACGTATTGTCTTGTTGATAATCGAGCCAAAAATTCTTATCACTGATGCAGGAACAAAAACACCGATGAGTGGAATCTGAATATTCTCTTTAATCTCATCTTTGCACGACTCAAAACAACTTCATCTTGAAGTCCAATTGTTGAAAACTAACTTGACTCCATCTTGGAAATTAGAAGCAATATAAACTTGCTTTATCGTCCTCAAATTGGCTTGTACACAAAAGTACACTACTGCAAAAATTCAATGAAATAATTGGATTTGCCTACGAAAACATAGTCATCTTGTACAATATTAAACAAAGATTCTATTTACAAAAAGTTTCACCTTGAATACTTGCATCGGTGAGTACACGACAAACTTGTAGACAAACTTGGATGACAACTTGTACATTCCAAAAGTCTTTACACATATGGACTTATAAACAAGTCAAGAACATAATGTTAATGAAACATACTTGTTGCACATGGTGACTATTATTGTTCTCTTTACAAAAGTACCCAAACAGGTAAACAACAAGAAGTAATTACAAATTTGAAAAGCAACTTTACAAATACTCTACCCAATCTTCGCCTCTCCTAGGCTTATGGGTTCTCTTTTTGCATCAATTTTGCCTTGAAGATTGCTTTAGGATTTCTGTGAGTCCTCTTTGCCACCTCTTGCTTACCTCGCATTAGGTTGCACACCCTTCTTGGAATGAAAGCTTTGGATGTAATTTCCAACATCGTTCATTTCCATGCCCATGCATCTTGCTATGGGTACAAAACAACTTTCTCTTGCTTGTTGACAAGGAATTCTTCTCATGTGAAGGAGATTCATCATGCTTGATGCCTAGAATCTGATCCTTCCTTTTAACCATTACCATGCGTTGCGCACAGACAACCACACAATGGTCAAATGCATCATAGAAAGTACAAGGATACATATTCCACAAATAGTCAATATTACCAGCATTTGGAAAACACACATGAGATTTATGCCTGTGCCTTGGGTTGCAACTTTGATGATGTGGGGTGGATGATGACATGCAAGGTCCATTCAAGCATTCATCTCGCTTGAGAGACAAATGAACATTGTCACCACCATCTTTGTGTGACATATCATCCTCAGATGATTGGTGCGCCTCAAACTGTTTAGAGCATTCTCCAAACTCCCTTTGACCATATCCCCATCCTTGATACTGTGGTCTCTCTTTTACCATGATTGGATTGGTGATCCCTTGGCCATTGATGCCGATGCCTCCTCCTTTATAACCCATTTTAGAAAGCAGCGTCATACCAATGCCTTTGGCATGTTGCTCAAACGCTGTAAAAGAGGTGTTATGAACATAAACAAAAGGAATTGTACTTGAAATGCTTATTACCTCCTTGAACTTGCCATTCATCTTTTTAGATTTTGATGATGATGACGACATTGCGGATGACTCTAGCCAACCTACTTTTACCAATTGGCATATGGTGAGAATCTTGGAGATGCTTGCAAAATGCACATGTATCATTTTCCTCATATGTTCCATAACTACTGTGGGAACCATGCCCACATATTGGTTTCATTTTGGAGGGGTCTTTTGCTGTTACATCATTGGAACTTTCACCAACTTGTTCCTCTAGCACAAGCTGTAACTGAAGGCACATATGCTTATTCTCCTCTTTAGCCATTTCTAGCATTCTTCTCAACTCAATGTTCTCCATACAAAGAGCCAAATTCATCTCCTCTAGCTCTTGGAGACTCTTCTTGCCCATTCTTGCAACTTGGTCAGATGAGGCTCTGATACCAATTGATCTGAAAATGGTGGAGGAGGTCAATTTCCTCTTCTTAAAAACAAGGATAGTTCTCCAATGCAAGGAAAAATGGGTATTAAAACAAAATAGGTTTTCCAAATGGTCCCTTCAAGTTATGAGTTAGTTTGCACATGTAAACTTAAGCATAAGCAACTAGCATAAGCGTTGCTAGTTTTAGTCCATGGAAGGAGCAAATCACTATTGTTTTGAAAATGAATGGTATGGGGATTTTGCAAACACAGAGATCTAGGTTTCCTTTGGCCCTATCCAAGCAGTTGGGCACAATATGAAAGATGTGAAAGCAATGGGTATTATCTTGGATGGTGTGAGGTATCATATAATTACTCACATAACAGGGAAGGGAACAATGCGTAAGATGTGGGCAACCTTAACCAGTCTTTATTTAAGTAAAAATGAGAATAGGATAATGGTGTTGCAGGAGAAGTTGAATAACATTCAAGTGAACAGATCGGAGACCATAACGTCATATCTCACTAGGATCTAGTAGGCTTGTGATGAGTTGTTGGCTATGGGAGAAGTTGTGAGTGATTTGGAGCTAGTGAAGGTAGCTTTAAAGGGATGCACTAAGCAATGGACCACTTTCGAATTGGAGGCGGTTGTGGGATGACTTCGTCTAGAAAGAAATCTAGGAGAGTTCAACAACTGGTGGATAGTGTAGGAGTGGTGGTAGGGATGAGCACTTGCTCTTGATGTGCAAGGAAAGAAGGGCAAAGGGAACGAAAAGTAGAACTGGGTTGGAGGAGGATCTTCACAAGGTAAAAAGGAGAAGGACATGAGCAAAGTAAAATGCTTTGCATGTCGTAAGTTTGGTAACTTTGTGGGACAATGTCCAAACAGGAAGAAGGGCGAGGAAAAGACATCTATGACAACCACATCATAGATGTATGAGTTGGTCGAGAAGTTTGAGAGGAACTTTGCCTTGGTGTCATGCCTTTCTAGCACTGTTACGAGATGAGTGTGGTTTGTGGACAGTGGAGGATCTCGTTGCATGACGAGATCTCGAGATATTTTCACCAACATGGCCAAAGAGTCTAGAGACCTACACGTGGATCTTGGAGACACACCAAGTATGTAGTAGAAGGTATTGGTAGCATTGAGTTTCAAATGACTTTAAGGAGTATCATGGAGGTGAACCAAGTGATGTTTGTATCGGGGTTGGAAAATAATCTCCTTTCAACTTCGGCCATGGAGGACAGAGGATTAGAGGTCAACTTTAGGAGAGGTGAAGTAGTTGATACGTCGAAAGGAGTTGATCCCAACAAGAGGCAAGTGATTGGGAGTAGGGAGAACAATGTATATTTGTCGAGAGTGATAGCCCTATTGAGCTTTAGCACAGGAGGATGGGACACCTACACTACAGGGCTCTTCCTATGTTATAGAGGATGGTTACAATTTTCTCGGAGATTAGGGTGGAAGAAGAGGGAGTGTGCAAAGGGTGTGCACTTGGCAAGCATGCCATGGCAATGCTTCCTCACAGTGAGACCAAGTCCAAGGAGATACTAGACTTGGCGCATTTAGATATATTTGGTCCTATGTTAGTGGAATCAATCACAGGGTCTAGGTACTTTGTGACATTCATAGATGACTATGGTAGGAAGACTTGGATCTACTTCCTCAAGACCAAGGGTAATGTTTTCAGTCGGTTTCAAGAGTTCAGAGCTCTTGTGGAGAACTAAATCAGGAAGAAAATTAAGGTATTAAGGTTTGATAATGGGGGCATCGACAGTGGTAGCAATAACTGACAGAGTGGTGGGGGTTTGTGAAGTGGCAAACAAGTTGATGGTAGCGTTGATCGATGCGATTGACGAACAAGGTGGTGGGGCTTTGTCGAGTGGCAGACTGGCCGATGGCAGTGTTTATTGATGCAATTGATGAATAGGGTGGCAACGTTGGTCAATGGTGCTAGCGTGTGGTGAGAAGCCCATCGACAGTTGCGTACCTGCTTTTTGCCCCCTTTTAAAATTATTTTATTATTTTTTTATGTTTTTAATCAT
>APFE031326896.1:136567-171996 GCA_000404065.3 Pinus taeda
TTTTGTTTTTGTAAATGGCCCTTTTATATCTCTATTTTTTTATAATTTTATGGCCAAAGGTCTAGCGACAAAGTGGAGAATCTTCAAACAACTTTTTGTGGTTAAAAGCCCCAATTCGCAACAATAACGAATTCGACAAAGAATTGAAGGCCAAAGGCTTGGATTAGAGAATGCGACACTGACACCAATGTAACGAACATGGGTCATATACACAACATAAATATTCAGAATATTTGGAATATATAAGTATCCATTATAGGGCAAGAAATATTTATATAGAATGCTTGAGTGTACAAGAGTAATGATATGATATATTTACAGATGAGGGTCCTGCTTATATATTAGGCAAGGTGCCCCGTCACGAATATTGATGTCCTTTGGGACATCTCTTCAATAACTAATTATTATTTCATTAATCATTATTATGATTATTACTATTATTTGTATATATTATATACATAACATTCCTAAGTCTAACTTAGGAAAAGTACAATAAATAAAGTCAATTAATTTTTGTGGACTACTAAGCCAAAGTACTAAGGATAAATATTAAATTTATTTAAGTGACTTAGATATGATCTCAACTATTGCTCTCAAGTGAGGTGAGATTTAAATTCGACCATCAATCACTTAGGAGATTAGGGTTAGGGATTTGGCTTAATGAAGTTATAAAATAAGCCCGAGGGAGAGGTGAAGACATACAAGTGGAGGAAACGATTTTCTCTAGAGTGAGAGGAGTATTTCCAGGAGGCCAAGTTCAGGAAATCGAGAGACCGAATAGTTGAAGTGCAAAGATGCCGAGTTGGGGTGGGGTTGGTTTATTTAGTGGGCCAATTTTCTTGAGTGTGCAGGGGTTATACAAGGAGGAAAGGAGAGGGGCATTTTGCTGGTGCTAGGTTTTGAGTTTCTTCAGGGCTGAATCCTTCAGGAGGTTGATTTTTTGGTGGGCCGAATTCCTTGGGCTGAGTTTTCCCAGTGGTGGCCGAGTTACAAGTTCCAATGGTGCATTTTTTGTGTATTTTTTCTCATCTGTGGGTCTAGGCCCAACTTTTCCCGAGGATTTTAATGAAGGAAAATTGTTATGGGTGTATACTTATTGTTGTAATGTGATTGATCTCTTTGATTTTGTTTTTCCGCTCCAAATATTTTATTTCAAAAGTTAAATATAAGATATTCTATTTTCACCAAAAATCATAATTTTAATTAATAAGTTTTTGGGAATACAAATTGTTGAGATATAAATAAATTTGGACTGGTATCAGAAATTTAACAAAGAGTACACACAAATATTATACATATGTATTATACATATCTATAATACATGTTTATACATACATATATGTAGACATTTATCTGTGTGTGAGGAAAAGTTAGTGCTTGTTGTGCTAAATTCCAATTCAAGAATATAAATAATGTGCTTGAGGGATTATGTCGTAAATTGCAAGTTAACCATGAGTTTTTATGTCTTTATATGTAATTCATGAACTTAAAACATGAATTAAAACACTGAACAACAACATAGCAATAGACAAAACATCACCATAACAGTGATACACTTAGCAATTGATGAAGGAGTTCACCCCTCCTGGGCTACGTCTCCTTGGTCCAGCTTCAAATGGCTTGACCCAATCTCATTATGCTCAAAAGACTTCAGTGATAAATAGGACATAGAGTGTTCTGACATAAAGTCTTTTTAGAAGTGCTCCAATGGCTGTAAAACTTGTTGCATTAGCTTCAAAAGAGCCAAAAATGTTGGTCTAGCCTCTTCCTGCTCCTGAAAAGACCAAAAACTGAGGAAGATATGAGCTTTCGTAGCCTTTCTGCTATCGCTCTACAATTTCGCCCTAAAATCTGGCATCGGTCCTACAATTTCGCCTTAAAATCTGACACAGGTCCTACAATTTCGCCCCAAAATCTGGCATTAGTCCTACAATTTTGCCCTAAAATCCGCTAACAAAGTGCCCCTTCCGCCAAACTTTGGGAGAAAATGTCAGAGCGTTTAAATACATGCCAAAGACCATATATGTTAAGAACTAATGGTTGGTGCGTTGGTGAAGGCTTTGGACTTGGTGCTGGAGGCCACAGGTTTGACCCCGCCAATTGCTTCTTGGACCTCAACATAATTTTGGTGGCCCTCAGGCTGCCACGTGGTGGCCCCTGGCTGTGTCACATGGTGGCCTTGGCTGTGCCACGTGGTAACCTGTAACCAATAAAAACACACCAAGTCAGCTGCCACGTGTCAACACGTAATTCGACAGAGTCCAATCATATGCACAGTCACCTTGCCGCATCAGCCTGCCACGTAGGCAGTCCAATCAGCGTGCCACGTTAGCAATACAGGCTACTTATTGTGCAGTGCTGCATTTTTTTCGCCAAATTCGCTTGTTTGAGAAAACATATAGAACACATTTCTGGGAGCATACAGAGTCCGTTTCGTGTGAAACGAATTGCGTCAAATTTAGAACGACGAGCACTACACGGTCGTTCAGGTTTCACACTGATCCTACAACTTTGAATTTTGAGCAAATTTTTGAGCACCTGATCACTCCTCTCCACTGGAAGCTTTTGGACCCCACAAGATCACTTTCAGTTGTTCAATAGATGAGGGTATAGTTGCCTCACCTTTCCAATCTTGATCCTTTTGGCCTTATTTGTATTGGTTCCTTTGAGCCCCACACGACGGTAGTCCACACTCATTTGTTTTGAAGTCCTTGTTCTTCTGTCAAGAATGGTGTCTTCCAGTAGTTCTTCAAGGTAGTCAGGAGAGAAATCCTCAATGGAAGGAATTTGAGTATTCTCTCCTTGATCTTCAATCAAAGGAGTCTCATACAATCTTCAATTTTCCACATTAATAACAACATAAATTTGCATATATGAAGGCAAATCCAACTTGAAGGCATTGTCACTAATCTTTTCCAGAATTTTGAATGGACAATATAAAATTGGTTTCAACTTTTTATCTTCTCCTTGGAGCCTCTCTTTGCTAATGTGAAACCCAAACTTCATCACTGACTTGGAACTTGTGATCTACTCGACGCTTGTCGTGCCTTGACTTGTACTTGCCATGGCTCTTTTCAAGCTGATCTTGAACTCTTTGATGTACCAATTGGATTTGCTCAATGAACTTGCTTTGTCTATGTTTCTATGGCCATCAATAGCAACATCCTTCCCAAAAATGAAATCCAATGGCGATCTTCCTCAAAATTTTTACCAAGGATTAAATCAAAAAAGACTTTGGCAAATAACCCAAACAAGCTTCACATGGAAATACTTGTGTAAATGAGTGCTTGACACAATTGTAACATACTGAATGTGATGCAACTACTCATCCCAAAAATTTAGGATGCTTACTAAAATGTCGACAAATGGAAATGCATATTACAATATGGAATAAATTTGGTTCCCTAATTCCCGGGTACTTGGCCCCCCCCAATGGACCCCCCCATGTGACCACGATTTTTAGAGTTAAGGCTTTAGAGGCCATTTAAACGCTCCGACAATTTCCCCTGGAGTTTGGCGGAATCAACGCTCCATTAGTGGATTTTGGGGCGAAATTGTAGGAGCGATGCCAGATTTTGGGGAAATTGTAGAGCAACTAGCAGAAAGGCTAGGGAAGCTCATACCTTCTTTAGTTTTTGGTCTTTTCAGGAACAGGAAGAGGCTAGACAGGCATTTTTGGGTCTTCTGAAGCTAATGGAACAAGTTTTACAACGATGGAGCACTTCTGAAGAGACTTTTTGCAGGTTTGAGTCTATGGGTGCTAGGATCAATTAGTGGGTTGAATCAATTTTAGAAGGCTTTTGAAAATGGAGAGGCTCTTGTAGGGGTTTTCTAGCCTTCATATGTTTTTTGCAACAGATGTGACATCTATTGTGTAGCTCATGTTTATCTTTTCTCATTATGTCTTGACATCTTGTTGAGGAAAGCTCTCTTTTAGTACTTCAAGTGAAATGTTGTACTTGTTTTGCTCATAGTCAGAGGGAGTATGGGGTCTTGGTTTGAGAGCCCTTTTCTTGTTGATTGTTGCATGATTGACTGTAGGTTCTCATGTTTGTAGAGTGAGAGTTCTTTGCGGGAGAATGTTTCCTTGAAGGGGAAACTAGCCACTCTTTATGTCAGCACACTTTATGTACTCTTCATCATTGAAGTCTTTTGAGCATAATGAGATTTGGTCAAGCCATTGGAAGCTGGACGAAAGGTACTTGTTTTTCTCATAGTCAGAGGGAGTATGGGGTCTTGATTTGAAATCCCTTTTCTTGTTGGTTGTTTCATGATTGATTGTAGGTTCTCATGTTTTTAGAGTGAGAGTTCTTTGCAGGAGAATATTTCCTTGAAGGGGAAACTAGCCACTCTTTATGTCAGCACACTTCATGTACTCTTTATCATTGAAGTCTTTTGAGCATAATGAGATTGGGTCAAGCCATTGGAAGTTAGACCAAGGAGACGTAGCTCAGGAGGGGTGAACTCCTTCATCAATTACTGCGTGTATTACTGTTATGGTGATGTTTTGTTTGTTGTTATGATGTTGTTCAATGTTTTAATTCATGTTTTAAGCTTATGAATTACGTATAAAGACAAAAAAACTCATGGTTAACTTGCAATTTACCTCATAATCATCAAACACTTTGTTCTAACTTTCCCATTCAGATCAAGTTTGGTATCAGAGCATGGGCATGAGTTCAAAGCATGATAGTCTTAGTAAATGTATGTATGTATGTATTCAAACCATATTAAGGTAAAATGCATGGAAAGTTTTAAAAATGGATATGGAGAAGATCTAGAAATTTACTTGGTAACAATTTCTGAACCACCAATAGCTTGTCAGCTCTCTTGTATATTTATACTTGGTATTGGATAGTCTCTTGAGTTGGATTATCAGGGAACATCTTCTCTATGCACATGGAAAAGCATCTTCTCACTATTGGCATTGAAGGTCTGATCATAGGAAAGCAGGTTTGAGATAGTACCCGAAAACATGCAATGATAGGTGAAGCTGATGTTGCCCGTTGAAATAATGATTTCCCAGAATGGCATGTGCTTCTCCTCCTTGGTTGTCAAATGTGGATTGAATTGTCTTTTTGGTTCTATGGACGACTCATGTATGTATCCTATAGGGCAATTTCGCTCATCAACCAGCTGGAATATCTTAACTAGTAACCTTGATATGGAAATCACCTCATTGGCTCCCCTCCATAAAACATTGTTACATACAAGTGAAACAAGCTCCATGCTATCAATATTTTTGCTGCCTTTTGATTCTGCGCAATCATAACTAATGAACATTCTCCTAAGATGCAAATTTGGGCATAAATGGACTGCAAAAAATAGAAAATTTGTTGCAAACCTAGTTATGGCAGAGCAAACAAATTTTGTGTTTATATTTCCTCATTGAGGACCCATGTATAATTGTACATACATTTTGTTATGGACATCATCCTCTTCCCCTACTGGCTTCCTTTTAAGGCATTACTTTTTGGGGTTGGAGGTTTGGCAAAGACCAATGGAGATCTTTTTTGGGAAGGGTAAGCATGTTGTTCAAATCTTGAAGAGGATTTAGATAGAGGATTGCAAACCTATAGCCAAACCCATAATCACTACTCTGAAGAAGGTGACAAGTTCAACTTTAGAGTTCAGTGGATCCCATGATGTATAGACAGTTGATGGGCTCCTTGATGTATTTGGTCAAGTACTAGGCTATATATATGTGCGTGTGTGTGTGTGCGTGTGTATGTGTTTTAAAACTCCGACCTAGGTTCGGAACCGACTGAGGGTCGACTTTGATTTCAACTCCGACTTGGTATTGACTCGGCCATTTTGATTTTAATGACTCGGTCATTGTAAAAAATACATTAATTTTTTTTATGAGAAAACATAATTTTAAAGATTTTCATTCATGTTTCCAAACACAATGCATTAGAATATAGAGATAAGACAACATATGATCAAAGTAAGTTCAATGATATGTCCATTATATGAAAATGGCACCTAGTGCACTATCCAATGCACACATGATATAGAGATCAGAACAAAAACACATAACCAAGGAGGCTCTAAATGGCCTATGGCCCTCTACAACAAAAGTAAAACATCACTAGTCACTAGTCACTAGTACTATTGGCTACTGCTAGAGAAGCCAACATCATTTGGCTCAGACTCTGAATCAGAGTCCGACACGGAAACCCATGACTCCTCCTCATCACCATCTCCAACTGCAATTGTAGTAGTAGCACTAGCAGGCACATTAGTTGCACGTTGAGATAGACGGGATATGCACTTTCATTGTGGCTGAGTAGAGGAAGTGCCTGCAACTGGAGGACACGGGGTTGGGCTTGGTACTAGTGGATCTGCATTCAATTGAACATTATGTTCAACTGATGCCTCCATCTGTAAATCCAAATCAAGACTAATATCCTCATTAGAATCAAACTCCGCTGGTTGACTCTCCGCTACTCAATCTGATGTTGGATCAATATCTTCCAACACAATGGGATTTGTATCAGGTCTTTTGTTCAACAATTGGTTGCGTCTTAGCCAGAGGTTGTATGGACATAGACTAGATCATTTAATCTTTTTGGTTCCAAACAATTTCTCTTCTTTGTGTGAATCCTCTCAAAGTCAAACCAATTATGCTCACACCCAGTAGCACTGTAAGTTTGACTCAAAATGCGGATTGCAAACTTCTGCAATTGAGTACAATGGCTACCAAATGCCTCCCACCATTGTGCTTCAAAAAACATAGATGTGTAATGAGTTAGCTCAACAAATTATATTGGAACCTTCAAATTATAAACAATTTAACAAAAATAAGAATTTGAAAATTGAAATTGTTTGTCTACCTGGCTCATGTCTGCTTCCCTTGCAATCTTTGCTAGGTTCTTTCCCAAGGTACCTGTGGCTTTTTTGAAACAAGTGATCTATTGGTGTATCTCTAGCTGGTCACTCTTCTTAGGGACCATGTGGTCAGTGTAGTGAGTCAATACATCTCTAACCTCCCTAGTTAAAGCTTCTGCCTCCAAAGCTTTATATTGATACCTTGGGTTCAGAAAAAAACCTAGTTTCATGTATAGGGCGATGGAGTTGATTGTTCCATATTTGATCAATGATTTCCCAAATGGACCCATACTTAGACACTCTATCTTTGTATGTTGCCTTTATGTGCTCATTTGCTTGATCCATAGCTTTATAAATGAAGCCCATAGCCAATCTTTCCCCATCCACCAACAACACCACCTTAACCAGTGGCTCAACAACCTTCACAATATCTGCTGTCTTTTTCCACAATATTTGTTCATTAACTTTCTTTCTCCCATCTTTTCCATCCTCTTTGTGAGACCATTGACATTCATTCCCTTCATCACTGAAAAACACCCTTTGCAAGTTTCTATGTTGGGAAAGCATAGATTGCAATGTCAAAAAATGAGTTGCAAATCTAGTGATGATAGCCTAATAATATCCTTGCCCCCTGTGTGTTTCTTCATCAAGTTCAAAATCCATGAGTAATTGTAGATATATTTTGTTATGCTTTGGGCATGCTCTACAATGTTCTTGACCCAATCTATTTTATTAGTATCCTCAAGCATGAGGTGTATGCAATGTGCAACACATGGGGTCCAAAAGATGGTTTTGTGTTTTTCCTCTAACATTATTTGTGATGATTTGAACAACATTAGCCACCTCCACCTCTTCAACAACCTCATCCAAATGCTGAAACAACAAGAGTGCATATTTCACCCTATCAGATGCATAAAATGATTTTACAAACATGGTTCCCTGTGGGCAAAAAATAATAAAGTTTATGAGGGTACGGTTCCTTTGATCAGTGCATCCATTTGACATGATGGTACATCCTATTTTTTCCTGTGAGCTTTTGAAATTTTTCATATACTCATCAATGGACAAAACCTATTTTTGCAAAAGTGGTTGGATGCATCAGTGCACGGGATAGATGAAGAGCCCTCATAATCAAAATTGGGGTTGACAACCATCTATTTCTTTTTGCCTAGCTTTTTCTTCCTCAAACTTCTCAAATTTTCTATCAACTCCATCAAATTTTTCTATCAACTCCTTCCTAATCTCCCCAATTTGTTCTAATGGAGTTGCACATGGAGCAATTTGGCCTCTAATACCAGCCAAGTGTTGTGTCAGCCTATGAATGCCCCTCCACCTCTTTTAATTTTTCTATGACAAAATTTGCAATGCATTTGATTATCAATCATTTTAGCATATGCCTAAGCAACATCTTTCATTCTAGGAGCCATTTTTTGATATTTGGACTTGGAAGTGAAAGGAAACAAATATGAAAATGAAAATAAAAAAAACAACTCTTCAATGTTCATTTTTTAACAAAAATTACTCTTTTCAATTTTCAGATTTGCAAAAAAAATAAAAATAAAAACACAAGCAAATGCAGATTTTAGAAGTGAAAAAAAATACCGCTAGGCTCTAGCTTCCTCAACGCTGCTCCAACAAACTAACTCCTCAATGTTGCTCCAATGGCTGCCCAAGAAGCTCCTCACTGTTGCTCCAATGATTGCCTAAGACTCCTCACTGCTGCTCTAAAAACCAAAAAATATATGAGTTTGGGGTTCACATTCCCTCCAAAAAGCACCACTGACAGTGTTTGACTGGTGCTCAGGTATTTGAGGGGTACAATGGAGTATTGTTTGAGATATCTTAGAGATGATGAAGTGAAGTTGGAGGGTTATTCAGACTGACAGTTTGGGCGGACAATGCAGTGGACAGGAAGAGCATACATGGCAGCTAGTACTTACTAGTTGTGAGGTTATCTGGCTTCACATGCTAATTGCAGGATTGCTTGATTTTGAGTTGGCATTTAGTTCAGCAGTGGTAAAATGCATGGCAGCTAGTACTTACTAGTTGTGAGGTTATCTGGCTTCACATGTTATTTGTAGGATTGTTTGATTATGAGTTGGCATTTAGTTCAACAGTGGTAGAATACATGGCAGCTAGTGCTTACTAGTTGTGAGGTTATCTGACCTCACATGTTACTTGTAGGATTGTTTGATTATGAGTTGGAGCCTATAGTCTTTTACTGTGATAATTACAGTTGTATCAAACACTTTGAGGACCCAGTGTTTCATGATAGGTCCAGGCATATTGAGATAAGATATCATGTCAAATGAGACAGGGTTCAAAAGGGAGCATTGAAGCTCCAACATATTCCTACAGATCAACAGGTGGTTGATATTCGGACCAAGCCCTTTGCAACATGGGAGTTTGAGGCATTGAGAGACAAACTAGGATTGGTGTAAATTTCCTTCCTTATTAAAAGGGAGTGTTGAGAATTATAGTTCGGATTGGAATTTTTGCACATGTTCATATGAGAATTAGTTCAATATGTTTTTTAAAAAGAGAAAAAAAAGAGATATATTTTATTTTTTGAAAAGTAATTTTTGTTTGTTTGTTTGTTTGTGAAAGTAATTCTAGTTTGTCTCCGCTTTAATAAAAAAGTGGAAGCTTTATATTTAGTGGTTCAGTCTAAAATTCAGGGCAAGTTATTTGATTATGAGTTAGTTGTAGGATTGTTTGATTATGAGTTCAACAGTGGTAGAATACATGGCAGCTAGTACTTACTAGTTGTGAGGTTATCTGGTTTAACATGTTACTTGTCTGATTGTTTGATTATGAGTTAGACCCTATAGTCTTTTACTTTGATAATTACAGTTGTATCAAACTCTTTGAGAACCAGATGTTTCATGATAGGTCCAGGCATACCGAGATAAGATATTATGTCAAATGAGACAGGGTTCAAAAGGGAGCACTGAAGCTCCAACATATTCCCACGGATCAACAGGTGGTTGATATTCGGACCAAGCCCTTGGCAACATGGAAGTTTGAGGCATTGAGAGACAAACTAGGATTGGTGTAAATTTCCTTCCTTGTTAAAAGTTAGTGTTGATAATTATATTTCAGATCGGAATTTTTGCACCTGTTCAATTTGAACATGCTAGAAGTAGTTCAAGATGTTTTTTAAAAAGAAAAAAAAAAGAGATGTATTTTATTTTTTGAAAAGTAATTGTTTTTTTGGAAAGTAATTCTTGTTTGTATCCGCTTTAATAAAAAAGTGGAAGCTTTATATTTAGCAGTTGAGTCTAAAATTCAGGGCAATGTAGAGGCTTTCTCGCACACTTGAACAGTCGAGCAAGTTGAGTGACAGGGATGGCGAGAGAGAGGGCAGTGAGGAAAGTCGTTTCGCGCAGTCTTGTACGAACATTCATAACTCATACTGACAGCACTGCATGGATCTGTACAGATGTACTGATTCTATAAACAGTGCAGTACATCTTTTACAACAGTGCCAAACAGAAGAGAATTGCTGTTGCTGTGTTTTTCAGCAGCTGTAACTCTCAAACAACATGTGAAAGCTCAAGTTCATGGTGATTTTTGATAACTGTGGAGTGCTATTTTTTAGTCATTGTCTGGAGGTTTCCGTATGGATCTGTACAGATGTACTGATTCTATAAACAGTGCAGTATATCTTTTACAACAGTGCCAAACAGAAGAGAATTGCTGTTGCTGTGTTTTTCAGCAGCTGTAACTCTCAAACATGTGAAAGCTCAAGTTCATGGTGATTTTTGATAAATGTGGAGTGCTATTTTTTAGTCAGTGTCTGGAGGTTTCCTTGTCAGCTTTTCGAAGGAATGAAAAGCTGATTTGAAAGAGTAATCACTGGTGTGTGTGTTTTATCATTTTATGTTTATGCTTCCACTATTTAATTTCTAGCTATTGTGTGATTGGTGCTGTGGTCTGAAATTTAATTTCAGTGTTAATTCAGCAATTTATTTGTTTGATTGAGATGACAAGAACATTAGTCACCTAGGTCTTGAAATTCCATCAGCTGTCAGGACACAGATGAATATATTTAAATTTTACACTGGTAGAGTATCAATAAAACCTCCTAATAATTTGCCCCTTTTATACCACATTGTATGTGTGTGCTGTTTCCACACTGTTAGATTATGTTCAAAATAGTTTTCCGGTGAATCTGACAGCAGGATGGAACTTCTAGTATGTTGCAGACCCATGGCTTCATTTGTATGAACTGCTGAAATTAATCATCGATTTAATAATTCCTCATCAACTATTGCCATTTTGATATGTGTTCAAGATATACATTGATGATTGAATCTTTGATGGTTAAGATAAGATCCAGATATTTTCCTTCATCTGTTTTTTCTATTATAAGATAAGATTTTTTTTTCACCTTTACATGTGGTAAATGCTTATGTTTTGGATGTTGCTTTAGGAAATCTCTGTTTGGTGGGGCACGGCCACGAGAATTTGTAAGTTCATTTTGTTTCTGCTGATAACGAATCCTAGCTTATATCTTTTACTGTCTGCTCAATTGGTTATAAACTTATATCTATGAATTCATGTGCATTGGGAGATTCACATTAAGAATGGCAATGATATACAGGTATTAAAGGAGCGTGGTGTGGACGACGTGGTAATTAGTAGTGTGGATCCAGCTGCTGTGGTGATTAGGTATACAAGTTCTTTTGTAGCATTTTATCAGGGACATCTAGAAGACAAAACCATGTATTCTGGGCATTCATGCTATAAATTAATGTTAATGGTTAACTTGCATAGTATGCACATCGAGTATATTTCGTTACAAAAATCATAAATTTGCTATGCTTACTTAATCAAACTGCTTAATGTAGTGCAAAGGGAAATGCAATGATTTCCAAGGACGCAGACCCCTTGGATGAACGTGAAGTGAACGTTGAGTCTTCTGGCAGTGGAAACAATATTAGGCAAGATGACAGGGTTGAAAACATTGTCTTTGATAGGAAGACAAGTAATAGACCTTTGGAGAGACCAGACTCGAGTCGTTCTGAGTGGACTGACCCAGAAAAGAAGGATTACTGGGTAGATATGGAGAAACAAGAACTCCAAAGAAATTTTAGGAGAACTGAGAATTGGCGCAATCCGCATGGTAAGGATAACTACAAGCTGGAACGGCGGCAGGACCTGGATAAACAGGATAGCTGGCGCAAGTCAACTGATTCCACAAGTTTTAATGGTGGACCACAGAGAAGTTTATCTTCATCTCTATTAGAAAATTCCTCTCATGTACCTGTTAAGTATGGACAGGGCCGAGCTGCATCAGCTGTGGAGCTTGCTCAAGCATTCTCCAGATCAGCATCTCACATAGTCAATGGACAGAGGTTCTCAAGCCAAGGATCCCCTCTTCCAAAGGCTGTGCCATTTTCTCGTCTTACAGACTCATCTGTGGCAAAAGAGATTCGTTCCAGCTCTGTTCAAAGGCGAATCAATGGGTATTGACATGCTTGCACGTGCTGTTGAATATCAGCAAAGGCTATGGCTCTGCCTTTGATCACATAGAACCTGCATGGTAAAGACACGCTGAACGGGAAGTAAAGCAGACATATTACAGGCTTGACTTGCTCCGTATTTGGGAAAAGTCTAATTAGATTTGGGCTTTACATAGATAGTCTATAGTTTGTTCCAACTCCTTGTTTGTGCCGAAGAACAACAGGGTTCTCAGGCAAATGACATAGGTTTAGTACCACCATCTTGTGTACAGGTGCTGAACTAAGGATCCAGCCCTAACTTTTATCATCTCCTACGTTATCTTCCGATTTTATCATGCGTGTGGCATAAATTTTGATATATTGATTTCTTATAAATTAATTAAGTATTTATTGTCATGTTGTTTGCTTGCCTGAAGTTTTCTGTTTAGTTGTTTTAGCGGTGGACTACAATTTAGACTACAATTAAATTATCGCCTGACAAACCCATTACCATCATTTAAATTGCAAAATTATGATCTTGTATGGAAACGGTTCAGATGTGTTTATTTTGTTTACTGTTTGAAAAAGATTCAGAACTGTATTTTTGTGATCACCATCATCCATAATAAGTGCATTTTTGTGGATCTTCGGAAAGAACTGAACTGATTGCATGGTTTACATTTTTGAATAATTTATCAGCAGATCAACTTTTTTCGACTTTGCCTTTATAGTTTGCTGGTAGAACCTCTTCTTCAATGCAAGATATGCGAAAAAAGATGCTTGTTGACTGCTTGGCATCTTATAATTGAATGTGACATTCAGATAATTTTTGCACGTCATCTGTTTTAGATGAATAACCCATATGAAAGTTGATTCTTTCAATGATGGGTGGTGTTGGATTTTTATTATTTTCCCACGCTCCTTTTTATGATGTTATCATGTTCTCACCCTTCAGTCCGTAGCTGAGAATAACATTTCCGGTGCTTCGCCCATTCCAATCAACAGTTAGCTCACCAAGAGCTCAAATCAACAATCAGCTTGCTTGCTCACCAAGAGCTCAAATGAACAATCAACTTGCTAGGAGCAAACATGTCACAAATATCAACTTGCTAGGAGCAAACATGTCAGAAATTGGCTTTGAACCAAGAGGGAAGCATAACAACTGCACTTGAACTTGACTCAATTGGTTAATTTACATTCTTTTTACCTTTTGAGGCATTTTTTCTCATAGCATTTTACTTGAAAAAAGATTAATGGTGGACTGACGTTTTACTTCACAATGCACTAATGGTGGTGTACAGGCGTGTTTTTGTTTGAGCTCTTCAACCAAAGAGCCCAAGATTATCTTTTGGCACACCAATAATGACATACATTTAGTAGTTGTTTACTTACATTTTGAATCACTAGATTTGTTAGATTAAATTCTCTATGATAATTTGAATGACACTTCTATCACATATCTTAGAGTTTACTTGAGCACATTTTGCATCACTTTTTTTTTAAGATAAATTTTCTTCGATTGTGGATTTACAGTTTTTTTGATATAAACAGCAAAAGTTCTTCTAGGATCAAAGTCAAAATAGATCTCACTCATGCAGTTACTTGTATAGTGGTACCTAATCTGTTAATGACACTTAAATTCTAGTAGATTATGTAACAAAATAATATTTAATTGTATATCTTTGAAATTATTAACAGGAATGAAGTGTTTTTTAGATATACATGACGGAATTATAATTAATTATATTTAGACTTGCAATGAGATAATTATTATTCTTCATCTTTTATTTATTCAAATAAATTCTCTCTTAACCATAATTGAATTTTCTTTTAACAATATTGTTGGAAGCATAATTTATCATCCAAAATGAATCCTATATTGGGGTGAAAGTTACATGCGTTATGTCCTTTCAAAATATCAATAATGTTGGATGCATAATGTCTCTTTTAACAATAATGTCTTTCTTAATGTTTAATGCATAATGTCTCTTTTAACAATAATGTCTCTCTTCTCGTGGGAGACCTGGTTATTTTTTGTGGCCACGGCATGGGTAGATCTTGTATGAAGTTATGAAAACACTGTAGATCTTGTATGAACACACTTCAAATTTTTTAAATGTATATGTATATTTACAAAATGTAATTTTGTTTATATATATATATATATATATATATATTAAAAGACAACAAAATGTTTATATTAACAAAAAAATATTTTCATATTCACAACAAAAAAATAACAAAAACACATCATATTTAATTTAAATGATAGATAAAAATAAAAATCAAACATCGTGTGAAAAGAGAGAAATAAAAAAAAAACATCGTGTGAAAGACAATTTAAAAAAATGTCATAAAAAAATTATTTGATAGGTAAGAATGCCTCTCAAATTTATACCTTGCTGCCAACAGAGCTTCTGCACATGATTCAATACAGTATACTGTATTTGTTTTAATTACTTGCTGAAATCTATGGTGTTACTGCCTGGTTACTGCCAACAGAGCTTCTGCACATGATTCAATAGTGCAATTCTGTATACTGTATTTGTTTCAATTACTTGGTGAAACCTATGTTGTTACTGCCTGGTTGAGGTAAAAATGAGACACCTCGCTGCCAACCCAGCTTCTACACATGATTGAATACAGCATTTGTTTTAATTACTTGGTGAAATCTATGGTGTTACGGCCTGGTTGAGGTAAAAATGAGACAGTGCGCGAGGCACAGGCCGATTATGATAACCTTGATCGGATAGACATGGACAGACATTGAGGAATCTGAACACGTTGGTTGAATGGCTCACTTCCCAATTTTTTTCGTCATAGAGAAAGCATCATCGTTTACCCCCGACAATCTTGCTTATATACAATATTCTATCCCTGTAATGGCAATATAGCTTAAAAAGACACTCCAATAATTCGTGGTAAACATTTAAAAACCTCTAAAACCATGTTTCTCCTTTCGGTATTTTAACTATGTGATTTCTATGCAACTTCTTATGAAAATTTGAGACAAAAGATGGGTCACATGTTTTTTTTAAATAATAATTGTTGCGTAGGGCATAAAGTTTGTATTAATCTTGATCGAAGGCATCCATTCTTGATCGGCTTTTGCTGTTATCAACACTTGGTGCGTCTCACATTGAACCAAAGCACCAGTCATACTTGTTGAATTGCTAATTCACAAATATTTTCATTATGAAAAAATTGGCAATTGTTTACCCTATCAATCTTGTTTAAGAAGAGTAGTATCTTCTTGAAAAGACTTGGAAAATACCATAAATCTTAACGTCCATATCTTCAATGAGAACATTTGTCAATGGTTCTTTCAATGTTTAAAAAGCTTTAAACATTGTTTGTCCTTATACTCTTTCAGCGCAATTTGGTATGGAGATTTGAGAAAGATTGGTCGTGTATTTGTTTATTTTAAATTTAAAATTAATCGTTGAATGGGGATAAAACTAAGTGGCTTTATTTAATTTCAACAATCATAGGGATTTTCACATTATTATTAAAACATTTTACGTACTATAATAAAATGAAATGAACGAAATGTAAGGTAGTGTATAATAAATGCTCATTGATGCCTCAATATTGAAGTCAATGATAATTTTAATTTTAGAAATCTCTGCATGCATTACGGTTTTGACGGTTTTGATGTCTGGAAAGACTTTGGGCAATTCCAAACTTTCACGTACAAAAAACAATCATGTGCCTTTCCTTTCGGACAATTATTAAATACACCAATGCTAGAAAGGAAAGAACAAACGAGAGAACAACTGAGGCCAGAGAGGGAGGAGAAGTCACTAGCAAAAGATCTAGTAGCTAGGGGTTGTTGGTCTACATAGCAGGCATATTCAATACCATGCACATATCTCATTATCAAGATATAAGTGTTGGATGTAATTGGACAAGTTGTTCGATGCCTATGAGGATATCATTGATGGAAAAAGAGAAGAAGATAATCTTTCCTATTTTGTGGAACTTAAGGCTATTGTCGGAGGAAGGTCTGATGAGCTGAAAATTCAAATAGAGTCGATGCCTTACCATGTCAACCAAATTGTATCTATTATCTGTCATATTTGACCAAGAGCTATTTGGATTAAGCTAAATGTTAGATCTACGACCTAGCACGAAGAGTCCTTACACCTCAAGCCTAGTATGAAATCATCTTTACATAGGAAACCTCTTAATAATTTATTTTGAAGGTGTTAAAAATTTCACGTAATTGTAGTTAAAAGAATATATATCTTTGTGAATTATCTAGATAGGAGGGTAGACCACTCTACTTTGTAAATTAGTGCTAGAGTCTCATATAATCATACATCTTGTTTATGGTTTAGTCATATCGAGATAATTTTCACATGGTTTTGTTATGTTGTTAAGTGCTTCCATGTTTTGAATAGATGGGTAAGGCCACTGTATTAAATATAGACTACCACGCCTTATCACTACCCTGCTACCTTGCATTGACTCATTGCCCACATGCCCAAGATCTTATGTCAGTTGATTGAGTCCAGGGTTTTGTGTCAGACAACCATGGGGATGGAAGGAAGACAATGTGGGGTGAAAGCCTAGTCTAAATCTTCTATGTTTTGGCCCCTTTTCAATAATATTTGCTAGTCATTTTTTCCCAAAATCTGACAGGCGTTGTTGGTATCACAAGTTTGAGCTATGAAATTTGTATAATCCAAGTTCCATATGGGCTTTTCAAGTTGTTGAATCCATTTATGCTTTCAAAACACATTTTAAACAACATGAAACCATGATTTCATCGAAAATTTTGTTGTAAGATTCCAACAAAAAAAAGTCCAAAACATAGAAGAGTTAGACTGCTAAGCCAAATATGGTTGGGGAGAAAGACGTTTCTCGGGATCAAAGTAAGAAATGTGCTTGGCATCCTAGATTGACTCTCTTTTATTTGTTGGGTTGTTTGTTGGATCTAACTTCATAAATTCTACCTTCCCAGAACTCATGGATTTTGTATTTAAATATTAACATATTAGATAAACTTATTAGATAAACTCGTATGATTACATATTATTCACAAGATGTACATATAAATACATTTGTTCTGACCCTTGGTTTCATATTCCAAGAGGTCTCTTGGACTTCTTTGACTATTGGAATTCCTCCACAACAACCCTAACAGATTAGGTGTCCAACACATTCAAGGCTTCTTTGTCATCTCTTTGGTCCAACTCAATAGCCCATGAGGATAAGGCACTTGACCTCTTCAATTTCACTAAATTTACATTGCACAATATTAAACAATCTAAGTCACTATTCTGAATTTTCAAATCTATATTAATGGATATAATAGTGATTGAATCTAAAGGAGCCCCCTTTGTGTTGCAACAAAGCTAATATGAAGTGAGGAGAACAATAGGTAATGTTAACAAGTTGCCCATCCTAATGATTGGAATTATCTTTTGAAGTGCAGATTTTAGGAGCAATAGGTTTTGTTGTTTGTTTATAAAGTTTTTGGAACCAACTTCATGGTGTGAAAAAAGAGTTTTGCACAATGGAATCCCTATTGGACCAAATGTTCCCTTTGTCTTATTTATTTTGATATATTGCAACATTTTGGTTTAGAAATATGCATATACTAAAATAGATGAAAATACAATCTCAACAAAATGTATTCTTGCTACTTTTACTAAAAGATTGCTAAATTGGAATATTATAAATTGCCACATTTGATACTTCTGTGGTTGGGACATTTTTTAAAATGATTTCTTTTTAAAATTGTAGTTAGTGTATCATTTAAAAAAACTTGACTTTAATTTGCAAGTATTTCTTCATAGTTTTACTTTGTGCCCTAGAGTTGTTATAAAGTTATCATACATAAATAATATCTATAGGAATCCAATAATGATTATTATTGTAAATGGTAAGCTTGAATCTTCTCATTCAACATCTGCAATACACTGACTTCAATATTAGAGATACTTCTTGTTACCTCCGTAACTAACACTTAATGATAAAATCCATAATCCATAAGGTGCAACCTAAGAGGGAACTACTAGGATGGTTACCGTTGTCACATAAGCAACCTATACTCTCACAATGAAGTGTTACTCTTTCAACCACTCAAGAAGATGTTAAATGCAAGAGAATATTATCATGTAAAAGACAACAAAGGATTCAAGAGGTAGATACTCACATAAAACCCTTTCAATGGGGTGAATTTCCCCTCTTTTGGTCCTGCAAAGCAAGTTCTAGTAATATCTACTTTAATTCATCAACAATAATTAATAAAGAAACTCACACTTTGATAGGAGAAAATCATTAAACTTGTGTTCCAAGAAAGATATATCTATTAAGCTCTAATGAAGGGAACTCCTCCAAAGTCAAACCATGGGAAAAATATATATCCATTAAGCTCCAAGGAGGGGAACTCCTCAAAAGTCAAACCATGGGAAATAATGAAGAGAGAAAATAGTGATATAGTTTTAAGTTCCATTTGCATATACAATAAAACTATAATATCTACTACAAAAAACCTAGATCTATCTTAGGGAGGGGTAAAGAAACAATATCCTTCAACTTCTGTGACAAAATACCTAAAACAATGGTGGTCAAGCCACATGTACAAATCTCCAATAAAGAATGCTCAATGAAGGTAAGATGTCACCATCATAGTGGGCATACTCCAATGTCTAGACTCCCAAAGTATCCAAGTGTGGCGCTCCCATGATAAGCTCCTCCAAATATGCAATGAAACCCTAAGTCTAGGGTTTGGAACCTCTTAGATCTCCACTAATGTGAAAAAATCCTCATCATTGGCATATAAAAGGGTGCATGCAACCTCCTCAAAGTTGTATCTTTAAAATAGGGCCTAAAATATGCCAACAATCCAAAGATAGAAAATGTGAGATCTCCAAGTGAAACATCTCATTAATAAGTCATGGAAGAGTGTGTAGTACTACCATAAGTGGGTACCCTCACCAATAATATGATGGAAATGTGTGCAAATTAACCTCCTCAACTAGATTTCCTCCTCATAATCAGGGGAAAGGGTCTAAACAAGCTGCAAGAGATGGAAAAGTGTGGAATAAGTCCTCCAAGCTCAAGCTCCAAAGTGTAACAACACTTTACAATTGTACAATCAATTAGATCCATGAATAGGGGGTTACTCCGAAACACCTCTAAAAACATGTACTTAATTATCAAGAAGAAAGGGAGCACTTTATGCAAACTTAATATATGTGCAATGTACTAGATCCATGGAAGAATATCCCAAACAAGCCATGTATCATCATTAACCATATGCCAAGTCATCCAAGTGATCAATCGATTCAGCAAGAAGGGAAACACCCCTAAGCAAAACTTGTTGAAAATAACAAGAAGAAATGTTAAAAATAACATCAAGAAAAATCCCAATTTAATTTTTTCCTTGAATTAAAAAGGGAATAAAATTGTAATTTCACATCTCATGACAACTTGTAATAGCTAACTAAGTTAGTTTGACTTAGTTGGCTCAATTAATTTGAGTTGAGGGTCTAACTAGAGTCATGTAGAGTGTCTTCTACAATTAGGAGCGCTAGTTGAGTTTATTTTGAGTTGTAATTATTTAATTCAGTCTAACTTAGTTAAAGTCAGTCAGACTAATTCCAACTGATTGAGGAATTAGTGGGAGGTCTAGTAGTGGGGTGCTGCTTGTCGAACAATGAGGTGCTCCCTATAGTGATCAACCAGTGAATTGAAGATTCACTCATAATTAACTCATGCATCTAAGATCAGAGAAAGACCCAGTTGAGATTGGAGTTTAGGGACAATGTACTATCAATTGTAAAATCATCTAAATTAAACAGATGGTGCATGCAATCAGAAAAAGGCCTAAAATAAATCATTTATTAATTAGAAAACTCACTAATTTTAACCATTCGAATTGCCTTTAAAAGGAGGAATGAAGGCACAAGTTTATTCAATGTTTTGGTGAACACGAGTTGGTGAGACCAAACAATAGGAAGCACAAGTTTGTGCATGGAGCTTGTGAGAGAAAGGAATTAGGAGCTTGGAGGCTTGGAATTTTGGCATTGGTGGGGTGTAGCATGCAGTAGTGGGGTGTTTCCTGTTGAACAATGGGGTGTTGCCTGCAGTGATCAACTAGTAAATTGAAGATTCACTTATAATTAACTCATGCACATCAGATCAGAGAAAGACCCAGTTGAGATTGGATTTTAGGGACAATGTACTATCAATTGTAAAATCATCTAAATTAAATAGATGGTGCATGCAATCAGAAGAAGGCCTAAAATAAATCATTCTTTAATTATAAAACTCACTAATTTTAACCAATTGAATTGCCTTTAAAACGAGGAATGGAGGAACAAGTTTATTCATTGTTTTGGTGAGCATGAGTTGGTGAGACCAAACAATAGGAAGCACAAGTTTGTGCATGGGGCTTGTGAGAGCAAGGAATTAGGATCTTGGAGGCTTGGAAAATTGGCAGTAGTGGGGTGCAGTCTGCAGTAGTGGGGCGTTGCCTGTCGAACAGTGGGGTGCTGCCTGCAGTGATCAACTAGTAAATTGAAGCTTCACTCAAAATTAACTCATGAATCTCAGATCAAAGAAAGATCCAGTTGAGATTGTCGTTCATGGATAATGTAATATCAATTGTAAAATCATCTAAATTAAACAGAGGATGCATGCAATCAGAAGAAGGCCTAAAATAAATCATTCCTTAATTAGAAAACACTAATTTTAGTCATTCAGATTTCGTTTAAAAGGAAGAATGAAGACACAATTTTATTTATTGTTTTGGTGAGCATGAGTTGGTGAGACCAAACAATAGGAAGCACAAGTTTGTGTGTGGAGCTTGTGGGAGCAAGGAATTAGGAACTTAGAGGCTTGGAAATTTGGCTAAGTATTAGCCAAAGGTAGTCAGTGAGGCAAAGGATAGAAAATACTTGTGCAGGTTGAGCAAAGCATATTTTATTCATCCGAATTCTTTGACTAATGAAATATACATATATTAGGGGTTTTTAGCTATGGTTTTCCCAAGGAAATCATTGGGTAATGTGTTGATTGAATTCCTTCTCTTGTATGCTTAGTGATTTCATCGATTAATTATTGTTTCTGCTAATGAGTAGAGTAGATTCAAGTCAATTATTTTAGCATATTAGAATTAGCAGTTTGAACCTACAAGGAATTTCTACAAAAGTGTAGTAGATGTGTGTATGCCTCCACATATGTGCCAAGTCATCATGAAGAAGGAAATTGCTCCACCTATAATAATAATCCACCTCAACATAAATCCAAGTCTCAAAATCCCTCACATAAGTTATGGTGTTCAAGTACTAAGCATCCAATTGGGTCAAAGTGCGTCAAACTATTAATTGGAAATGCTAAAATCCTCTCCACATATGTCCACAATATTAGCACTCTACAATGAGTAATAATTCATGGTACCAAGACACTATATAAGTGCAAAATGTCTCCACACAAGCAAGGACATTTTAACACCAAGGATAAAGGCTTCAACAATGCTAAACATTGTCAAATCACCCCAAAATAGAAAGCAAGGGGGAGGTGTCAAGTGCTCTATGCCATTATGATGCCAATAAAATGAAGATGTCAATGCACTACCAAACTAACTCAAAAGTATTAGGGCCCTCCAACAAGTGAGTTAAATAATCATCCAACAAAAATGAAAGCTACAACATTACACGACCAAATGCAATGTTTTCTTTGTGATAAGCACATATACCAAGCAAAACACCATTAAGTCATCATCAAAATCATCAAGTTAACTTGCATCCAAAGCTCAATCAACCTGTAAATTTGCCTTAAGAGTGTTCGTAATCCAAATCACAAGTGAAACCTCATGCAAAATGAGAAGTAACACTTCCCGTTGATTTGTGTAAAGATTGCTTTATTTTAGCAAATCACAGCTTAGGTGTGCTATTTGTAAAATCCATTCTAACATAACCACACACTGGAATGAGGTCTGGCTTTTGTTATGTACAATAAAATTCTAGTGAATGATAAACATTTCATGTGTGAAGGATGGATAAAATGTGACACTTCAACTATGTAGAATTCAATATGAAATTTCCTTATTCTTGATTTCTCCTCTCACATCCCTAAAATGTGACACTTAAACCTGCCATTTGCAATTGAAAAAATGACAAACTTGGGAAGATTATGTGGTATACCAGAATGTTAGGCAGTTCAAAGAGGCAAGAAAGTGCTAAAAGACAGTATGGGTCAAGCTTTAGCAACACAAACCTTTTCCCTCTTTTGTTGCATCATGGGCACGAAATAGGTCCTTTTTTTATTGGACTTATGGGGATGATTGAAAAACTTTTATTTATAAGGTAGACATGTAGACCTAGATTATCACACAAAACAAACATTTTTAGCAGCAAGATAGATTCATTTTTATTAACCCATATCTATTAAGCACCAAGGGCATAAAAAAAACAAGATCTATTAAGCACCCGGGCATTAAAAAAAACTTGGGTGAAAACCTCTTGGTTCTTAGAACATCCAAAACTAATATGGGTATATGCCAACTAGTTTTATTATTTTTAATCCACATGTTTCTAAACTCACAAAGTCATTCAAATTTTTTGTTGCTTATCGCAGGGCATTTCAATACTTTGGAATGGACTTCTGCCACGACCATTATATTTTATATAGGCATACTCTAACTTATAGATGAAATAGCCTTTTTCACGACATTTTTGCTGGTTAATTTTAATCAAAATCCAACAAAGATATTTAAAAACTTGACTTTAAGTTGTTTAATATGCATAATTTGAGTACCCAAGGGGTTTTTGAGGGTTTTGAATCCATTTATGCATTCAAATATGTATTTTAAACAACAAAAAATCTTGAAATTGTATTGCCAAATTTTGGTGAATTCTGGTGAAAAAACTATTTTGTCTATAAGTTAGACTATGCCTTTTATATATTTTTATTACATTTTTATTTATATTAGGACATTTTAGGGCATTGTTTAGAGCAATGGACTCTGATATTTTTGTATATTTTGACAAGAAATTTTCCTTTGTGTGAAAGACAATCAATATACCAAATTCAAAAGCTCTAATCGGTAACTCTAGATGATGTATAATTTTTAAGGATAACTCTAAATATTGTTTACTCGATATTTCAATTTTTCCAATCATTCTCAGTTTACTTTTGATCGCATTATTGGCATACATGGGGGCATATAGTCTTAACCCAAAACAATCAAAACTAAAACTTGTGTTCGAAGATGGTTTAAAATGAGATTACAAGGTATTTGAAACTGAAATAATTTCGAAAAGTAATTTTTTTATTTGTATGGTCAAGATTGTTAGTTATGAAATTTTATTTTATCCAATGTCTTGGTAATAAAGAAAATTGTTTTTATGTCGTTAATGTTGAACAATAAATTCATGAGTGGGGAGGTGAAATGCTGGTGGACTGGAGGTGGATGTGACCTTGCAATGGGGTGGTGAGTTGGTGTTGCAGTCAATTGCTCGGGCCCCCTCTGTGGGTCCTCGACCCCTCTGTTTGGGCTTCGACTTCTCTGGCCTGTCTCCTGTTTTGGTGCTTTGAGTGAGGAGCTTTGCTCATTAGGCAGAGGCGTTGTCTGTCTGTAGGAGCCTTCTCGAAACCCGCTTCTGCTCCTCTTGGGTAGTGTTGGCTTCCTTAATGGTGGAGCTTGCCTTCACGGCATTGCTGCTTGTAGAGATTGCAACCTTCAACGTTTTGGTTGCTTTAGCTTTGAAGTTCAGGAAGTAGGGTGAGTCAAAGTTTGTGAAGAAGGCGAAGGAGATCCCCAAGATAGAGATATGTTCCCCTCAGGCCCATTCTCGCGCCTTGCAGCTAGCTGATAGGGCTCTCATTGCCTAGTTTATGGGCCTTTGGCCGTCCCCTAGGACGGTTAAAGCCTGAATTGAGAAGAACTGGAAGACTCTTATTAAAGGAGAGGTTACCTCCTCCTTCTGTGGAAAAGGCTTCTATAATTTTTACTTTGAGAATAGGTTGGACAAAGATTTAGTGTTTAGGAGTGGTCCATACTTTATGGGGTCTCAGGGGTTGTATCTGGGTCATTGGAGTTCCTGAGCTTTCAATCCGGATTGTGATGTTTCCATCCTCGGTTCCGTTCTGGGCGAATTTTTCCTACACCCCCACCCCCCCACCCCCCCCCCCCCACCCCCCCTACAACTGTTGGAATGATGCGACTTTTAGGCTCATTGGGAACTCCCTGGGGAAGTACATTGATTGCTCTGAGGCAAAATATGACCTCTTCTCTTATGCTAGGATTTGTGTGGAGGTGGAATTAGAGAAAGGTCTCCCTGCAACTATCAATCTATGCATGGATAGTTGGACACACGTGCAGGAAGTCGACTATGACCAACTTCCCTTTAAATGCAAATTGTGCCATGAGTATGGGCGCTTTGCTAAGGGTTGTCCAAAAGTTTAGATTCTTTGGATAAGCAGTCTAGGGATTCTAAATATAATTAGCAGTAGGTTAAACGGTGGAAGCACTCGAAGCATTCGATCCCTGACAAGTCCCTTGGCTTTGTTCTGGTCTCTAAGGATGTTGGTCCTGCCCATCCACCTCCCTCAGGCTTGCCATTAGGGGGAGGTTCAGGTCTGGTGTTGCAGAATAAATTTGGGGTTCTGGGTTATGCTGCAATAACATAATGTTCCATCGACTCCCCCCCTCTCAGGAGGTAACAACCTTTCTATCATCACCCTTGGCTCAGACCCCAAAAAGTTGTAAAGCTGTGAGCTCTAGCCTAGACACTGATAGTAGTTCCGAAGATTCCTCGAAAGAAGAGGAGGACGTGGAGGGATTCCTTACATCAATGGAAGGTTTAAGGCCATCTATGCAACATAGTTCTGCAGATGAAAGACCTGAAAGTGAAAGGACAAAGAAAAGGGAAAAAATCAAGAAGAAAAACAAATAAGGAAGTCATGAGGGAAAAAACCAAAAAAGACAAAGAATTGGGAGCCCAACACACTATTCCTCGTTAGCTAGTAGAAGAAGGGAACAAAGGAGTTGGGGGGGGGGGAATAATATGGGCCCTGGAAAGGGGGCATGGAACATAAAAAAGTGATTAATGAATATAATCTCCTGGAATTGTAGGGGACTGGGATTAATAAAAAGAATATTAGAAGTGAAATCCCTAATCTAAAAGGAAAGACCAGATGTCACCCTCCTTCAGGAGACCAAGCTGGGTGAGCATACCCTCCACTCAATCCAAAATAGGATCTGGAGTTGCAACAATATAGAAACAATTAGTTCGAGAGGAGCATCGGGAGGCCTTTGCACGATGTGGAACCCTGCGAAATTGCAATTGGTAAGTTCTCTAAAACTACTCATTGGATAGCAACTTATTTTCATTTAATTGAAAAACAACAATCCTTCACAGTGATTAATGTTTACATGCCCACTCACTTCCAAGAAAAGAAAGATTGTTTGAAATCCCTAATGGAGTTAAAAAGTACAGAGTATGGTCATAATTGTATTCTCGGAGGAGATTTTAATACAACAATGGGAAGTCATGAAAAAAGAGGGGGATCCACTATTCACGAGACCCTCCAGGAGCATATGGAAGATCTCATCTTAACTATGAACCTCTTTGATGTTAAGTCCCTGAATTTTTTGTATACATGGACCAATAAAAGTGTAGGAGTGAGCCATATTGCGGTCGGACTGGACTGTTTTATATGTTGTTGACAATCTCCTAATCCTAAATTTCTACCTCAAATCCTCTATTTTATCGTGGTCCAGATCAGATCATTGGCTGATCAGTATGATCATCTCCCAACCCTTAGATTTGGGCCCCATACCCTTTCACTATTCTCCCCTATGGATGGAAGTTCCCATTTCCTTGGAGGTGGTTTCTCTCTCCTAGTTGGGGTGGATTGAGGGGAGCCCAATAAGTATCTGGGAGTCCATGATTCGCAGATTGAAAATCAACATTAAAAAGTGGCTAAGGGAAAATAATTCAAGCAGACAAGACAACATTAAGGAGATGGAAGAAAAACTAGCATTAATCCAGGGTTAAATGGAATCAACTATAGTAAAAGAAGCAGACTTCCAAACAGAAGCAGAGATATTTAAGACTCTTCACACAAATATTAAGAGGGAAGAGGAGTACTGGAGATTAAAATCTAGAAATAATTGGATGAAGGTTGGGGATAGGAACACAATTTTTTTCCATAAACAAACCAAGTTCAGGGAATCAAAAGACAATATAACTCCATTAATCATGGTTTGGGGGGGGGGGGGGGGGAACTATCAAGAATTTTGAAGAAATTAAGAGAGCAACGACAAAGCATTATGAAAATATTTATACAAGAGACCCTACAAGGGATCTAGACAGTGAATAGTTCTTCCTAGAATGTATCCCAATGATGGTGTCAAAGGAAATACAGAGAACTCTGATATCCCCCCTTGCGGTCGAGGAAATCAAGAGGGTTATTTTTTCCTTCCCCCTTGATAAGGCTCCTGGTATGGATGGATTCTCGATTAGATTCTATCAATCCTTTTGGGAAGTTATAAAGAAGGACCTATACAGATTGGTGGCTTATTCTTTCAAACGATTCACCATGGGGGGTGGCATAAACTCTTCCTTCCTGGCTCTGATCCCCAAAGAATTGAACCCCTCCTCCTTCTCTAGATTTCATCCAATATCCCTAGGTAATGTCTCATACAAAATCTTCTCAAAGCTGCTAGCCTCACAGCTTAAACCTCTCTTTCATCCTTTGATATCTAATAATCAGGGGGGGTTTGTCCCAGGTAGGAAAATATTTGAAAATATTATCCTTATCCAAGAAGCACTTGATTCGATCTAGCGTAGGGGTGATGAAGGGATGATCATAAATATAGACATGACAAATGCTTTTGATTGAGTTAGGCATGAGTTCCTAATAAAAGTCCTCAAAAAAATGGGGCTAGATGATAGATTCATTAGATGGATCAACCTATGTATTGCTTCCCCATGGATCTCTCCGTTAGTTAATGGCCGGGTGGCATGATTTTTTAAAGCTTCGAGGAGCCTTTGTCAAGGATGTCCCCTCCCCCCCCTTCTTATACATCATCATGGTGGATTCCCTAAGAAGGAAACTGGAACATGAAAGAGCAATTGTCAACCTTCCGAGTATAAGGTATAAAGAAGGTATCAAAAGTATAAATCATGGGTAGTTCGCAGATGATACAATTTTGATAAGCGGAGCCTCGATAGAAATTTCTCGGTGCTTAGAAAGAACCTTAGACAGATTCCTCAGTGTGTTAGGGGGAGCTACTAACGATAGTAAGAGCCGCATCTATAGCTGGAATATATCCATTTAAAAAGAGAAGAAAATCAAAGAAATTATGGGGTTTAAAGCAATCAAAGATTAGAAATATTTTAATTATTTAGGGGTTCCTATATTCCTAATAAGAGCTAATCCAGGTGCTTAACAAAGTATAAGATAAAATGAAAACAAAAATAGTAAATTGGGGACGGATATGGCTCAATCATGCGGGTAGGGAAATTGTAGTGAAGTCAGTCCTGTCGACAATCCCCTTGTATTAGTTTTCTGCCCTGCAAGCTCCTAAGTGTGTTTTACATCAAATGGGGATGTATATCAGGAAATTTCTAT
Organism: Pinus taeda; assembly: GCA_000404065.3. Taxonomy (NCBI): domain Eukaryota; kingdom Viridiplantae; phylum Streptophyta; class Pinopsida; order Pinales; family Pinaceae; genus Pinus; species Pinus taeda. Next base: position 164,443 of record APFE031326896.1, read on the forward strand.
GGGAGGGAGGAAGAACATAAACCAAGAAGTATCATTTGGTAAATTGGAAAATGGCCAGAGCCCCAAAACGACATTGTGGATTGGGAATAAGGGACCCAGGGTTAGAAAATCTGATAATGGGAGCAAAATTGTATTGGAATATGATCATGATTATGAATCAATGGTGGACTTAGGTGATCAGGGCCAAGTATTTAATTTAGAAAAATGAATGAGAGGGAAGACAGGCCCCAGGCTTGGGCTCCCCCATCTGGAAGTTGATCAATTCCTCCATGGGCATCATCAATAAAAAATTAAGCAAATTTATGGGGAATGACACCTCCATCAAAATTTTCACAGATTCAATCCTTGGCCTTCAGCCCCTGGGTTCGGATATTTCCTTGGAAGATCTAAGATATTTCTTGAGTCAAGGAGGGGTGGAAAATTTGGACTATATATCAGATTTGGATCAGCAAGGAGGATGGAAGGGATGGAAGATAGACAACATCTCTGAGGCCCTACTCCATCAAAGAGATAAAATAATAAATAAATTAAGAGGTAGTGCCCCCATAGCTCTCACGATTGCAGATAAGTGGGGATGGAAAAATGCCAGCTATACTGTCAAAGAAGGGTATTCACACTTGCTCTTTAATTCCCAAGTACTACCTAAATCCTCCATTCAGAATAAAATAGGAAAATGAATGTTATTCCAAATATTAACCTTTTTTGCTAGCTGCTATCGCATAAAAAAATTCTCACAACAGAGAACCTTCAGAAGCGGGGACATATTGGCCCTTCAAGATGTCTGCTATGTCAATCTTTAGAGGAATCTATTCCCTATCTCTTTCTCCACTGTCAGGTGGCTAAGGAAGTTTGGTCGGTGGTCCTCGACCCTTTATATTGCAGGACTACATGGTCATCTGACCTCCTGATGTTTTTCAACTCTTGGCCCAAATGCTATTTGGGCTCCCTTTAGATCAAAAGTAATTTCAAATATATTTGTTATGCTCTTCCTGATTATATTTGTTGGAAAATTTGGCTAATGAGGAACAAAGAAATATTAAAAAAAACACGTCCTTCTGTCGGATTAACAACCATGTTAGCCATTTTATCGTGTATGGAATTTCATAGACCAGAATGGGACCCCTCCCTAAATGAGATTGAATTCACTTGGATGGTGCCATGGGTTGGCACGCATGCTACGCAGTGCTTGACTAAAGGAAACCCCTCTTAGGATTATGAAGTGTAAAAACTTCTGGATAACAGAGATGTATATAAAAATACTTTATTAATAAATGAATAGATAGATGATGATGATTTACACTGGGTTGCCTGGCTTATATACCGCCATGGGCACCCTTTTGGAAAGGGCATGATCTTATGATCGTGCCCTTTCGTCTAATTAAAATTAAAATTAAATAATAAACCTAAGTTAACTAATTTTTTACATAACATTGCCTTCCTCTCGAAAGAATGCTTTGTCCTCAAAGCATAAGTAACGACGAATGTTGTTGAAGAATGATTTATTCTCCCAGAAAACGTCTTCTTCGGGTAAGCCTTTCCACTTGATCAGATATTCTAAGATGATCAAGGTCTCACATTTTAAAAGGTCTTGGATTAATCTCTCAAGTTTCGTTTTTTGGTGATGTGGATATCGGTATGGCTTGATGTTGACAGGGTCTGATCTTGCCTTGACTTCTATTGTATGTTCAATTTCCCTATTAGGCTGCATCTTCATAGGTAGGTCTTGAAATACTTTTTCATGCTTCCGAATCAGATCTTGTATCTCTGGTGATTCTTCTCTGGTCATATTTATCCATGCAACATTGTTTTTTTCGTTTCCATCGAATATAGGCATCTCGACTTTTGCCTGTTGCTGGCATGTTGCTACTGGTTGAGCGAAAAAAGGGTGTTGATTGGTAAAGTTATCCCAGAGTTGCTTGTTTGTAAAGGCTGTGTTACTTGCTTCTTGGTGGGGTATCGCTGATTTTTTTGGGGTTTCAACTTTGTCATGAGAGTATGTGGACTTAGTGGAATCTGACGAGATGTGTTCTTGATTTCCTTCACCATCTTTTAATAGCTCTTTGGGTGTACAATTCGACTTTTTACACAGACTTTTCAACATTGTTAAGACTTCTCTGAAGTTTACTTCTGTTTGAACATGTTGACTTTCCATCTTTATCTCTATTCGATTTGTCGTATCTTCAAGATTTTTTATTTTGTCCGCTTGCTCCCCAAGCTTGCTCTCGACTTATTTAATCTTTTACTGACCTCGTCGTGGTTGTTATTTATCTTTTGCTCTGCATCCAACAACCTTTTTTGAAATCCGCCATTGTCATTGTCGACATTGAGCGGGTTTGCGGAAGGCGTGTATTTATTTGCCAGCTAAAATATTTTCCTTCCTTTTTTTTATAATTAAATTAATTAATTTAATAACTTAATTTAATTAATAATAATTTTTTTGATAAATTAAATTTAATTATTTAATATTAAATTTAATTAATAATAAAAAAATTATTTAAATTTAATTTAATTAATTTAAATAATTTATTTAATTAATATATATATATAATTATATATATATATATATGATTTTGATTTGGGAATACGTTTGCATCTTAATGGTAATAACTTTGCCCCTAGACCTGTGCGCAGATGGAATCGCTCAAAGTTTCTGTGCCTCCGTCTACTAGGAACGTAGATTTGCAGACTCTGTATAATATTTATGGCTGGGATGCCTATGCCTGGGCTTTTCAGGCCCAAGCTGACAATGTCGAGGTTATTTTCCACAATCCGGGCTTGGAAGAAGATCCAACTTGCGGTCCCATTCTTGACGCCATCGCCTTGAAACAGCTTTCTACTCCTGAAAAGCTCCGAGAATCGAACTGGGGGCGACTGGTCCGCTTAGCCCTGCAGAGACAGCACCGACGCAGTCAAACGCCGAGCAGAATAACCAGTGGGCTTGCTAATGCCCTCCCTTCTGCCTTGACCGCTGCCAATATTGATGCCATTCTCAAGGCCGCTCATTCAGGGCACTCTCAGTTGCAGTTTGAAGAAGTTCTCGAGAGCATCGACAGCAGATCGGAAGGTGGGGCGTCTCGATTCATGCTGGCTGTCCGCGGAGCAGTAGACGGTTACAGACAACCCCTCTCCATGCTCATCCAGGGTTTCTCAGTCTTTTTGGCTAATCCGGTAACGACAGAAGAGGCAGGCTCACTGAGGGTTTCCGAAGAAGCATTTTTGGGGAACCTAGAGATATGCCAAGCCGATCTCTTGGCATATCGTAGCGCTTTCGGCAACAGCAATGGCTGCTCCGGAGCCTTCCTCGGCCCTGCGCCTTGTAATCATCTGGATAGATTACAGGAGCAACTGACTTGTGCGGCACATGGTGGCTCAACGAAACGTTGTTCTAGCTTTAGATCTGACAAAGATCTGCCAGATCTGGCCACCCAAAAGGCAGAAAAGACCATGTGCTGGCCAGATCCAGAGATCTGCAAGGGCTCAAGAACCTCATCTGACTTCTTTCAGATCCAAATTTCTCAGCCCTCAAGTAGGACCATCATGCAATGGGTCAGCCCTTCAGATCTGGTGCAGGAATTCAAACTGAATCTAGAACGCAGAATGGGGATCCCTTCAAACCTTCTGCGACTTCTCTTTCAAGGTAAACAACTTGAAGACCCTCTTCCCCTCTCTTATTACAGCATTTCCAGGAACAGCTTGGTGGTGGCGACCCTTCGTTTGAGAGGAGGTGCAGTGGGACAATCTTCCACTACTCGGCCATTCTCTTACAAAGACGAAGTTCACTCTGAGAACCCCACACCCCCGGAAGCCCTTAAATCTAAGGCCTTCTTGGTTGACAAGATTGAAGAAGTTCCCTCTGTGGAACTCATAAATGAAGATCTGGCTTCCCAACATCAAGATTTTGCAGAAAGAGCTATCATTTGCAGATTTAATGGATTATGGCCGCGATCTCAGGATCTCTATGCATGGATCCATACAAACTGGACACATCACTGCAAGATCTTTTTTTATTCAAAAGGTTATTTCATTGTTCTATTTGATAACTCCAAGCATTATGAAAAAGCCTTAGCAGAGGGCCCTTAGTTCATGGGAAACGCAGGGCTATTTTTGACTCCCTGGTTCCCAGATTTTGATCCAGCCACCGCAGTCATTACCAAGACACCGGTATGGATTCGGCTTCCAAATTTACCTGCCCACCTATGGAATACTCAAGTCTTCAGAGCTATAGGAGACACCTTAGGCAGCTTCATCAAGGGATATTTTTGGAGGGAATCCAAAGGACTCTACTCATATGCAAGATTGTGTGCGGAGTTAGATCTGAGTAAAGGTCTTCCAGAACAAATCAATCTCAAGATAAACAACTTTGTCTGGACCCAGACACTGGATTACGAGAATACAGCTTTTCGTTGCCGCCATTGCCATCAATCTGGGCATTTGCAGAATACATGCCCATCTCGCCCGGCAAAGAAGAACAAGGCCAACGTCTCCAAGCCCAAGTCCAAACGATGGGCTCCATGCTCTCCTCCTCCAGTCGAGGATTCTGACTCTTCCAGCTCCGAAGATGAAGATAGCGATGAAGAATTGAATCAGGCCCCTCATTTCGTGGCCCCTTCCACTGATGGTCTGGCACCTTCCTCCGACTCAGCCATTGCTCAGAAACGTGTACATTTTTCCTCACCCTCAGATTCTGAAAGGGAGGGATCCCCTGTGGAGGTCCCCAATCTTCAAGTTGTAATCGCTCATCCACCCCAAAATGGTTGGGTTGAAGTTAAAAAAAGGAAAGGAAAAAAGCTTCGTGTTGAAGCCTCTACCCTGTCAGGGTAGCTTTCAACGCTCCTTAAGCTGCCAAGGCTTTGTTGTAGGTCCTTGCTCTCTTAACTCCTTCTCCGGAACCGAGGTTGATAGTCCTATCATTTCCGGTTGCCGATCTCCTGCTTCTCTGGAATGTAACTGCTTGTACAATATTTTTGCTTAATAGAATTAGTCTAAATTTACACAAAAAAAAAAAAATAAAAAAAAAAAAAAAAAAATAAAAAAATAAAAAAAAAAATAAAAAAAAAAATATATATATATATATATATATATATTATATATATATATATATATATATATATATAAATTAATTAAAATAAATTTAATTAATTAAATTATGTATATATAATATATAATATGATTATGTATATTATGTTTATATACTTTCAGTTATATATATATATTATTATTTGAATATATATAACTTTTTAATTAATTAAATTAATTTTTACTAATTAAATTATACGTATTATATATAATATATATATAATTTATATATGTTATATATTATATATAAAATTATAAATTAACGTGTATATGTTTCACGTTATATGCATATACAAATAAATGTTATACGCTGTATGTATATTTGATAGTTTCCCTTACCGTCACGCTCGTTGGTGGGGTCACCTTCTTAGAGCCGAAACCCTTTGAGCAGATAACACTTCGAACAGAATAAAAAAAGATTGGCACTGGTCAACAGAAAATTTCTGATACGCGGAATAGTTTCGGCTTTTAGTAGGCACCCTTCGCTTGACCTTCACAAGTAAAACCCCACGCTGATACCACCGCGGTGTTTGGAAGAGCAATGGTCGAGAGTCAACGAAACTGGCGGCGACGACCAACGACAGAAGATCGATTACCAGGCATACAGAGGTGTCAGTTCTGAAATATCACAGTTCTGCAACTGATCTGAGTTACAGGTCCGAATCAATGTCTGTTAGGGTCCTTAAAGGATGGTCACAGGATCAAAATTTTGTCACAGGTCAGAGATACTTCCACAAGTCGAAAACTTTACCACAGTTTTTTTTTTTTGAGCTGGTATGAGATCACCAAATCTGAACTTTTGATGTTTGCTGAGCAATCCTTTATAAAACAGTGACGTAATCAAAGATCAAATCACATAAAAATTCAGATTCGTCCAAAAAAAATTGCACCAGATTTCATTCTTTTTAGCTCTATATTCTTCATATACGAGTCCTTTATCTCTGTTCTTTCTTGACCGAATTCAATGGTGAGAAGTTGGCGGAATGTGGTGTGGACAGGGGACGCAAATGGCAGCAGAACAAAGCAGTGAGGAGTATATGAAGCAAAGTCAGATGAAGGAAATAATGACAGAACCGTGTATGAAGAGTTGTGTAGCAGGAGAAGCGCTCCGAGAATCAACTCGCTCTGATACCAATGAAGTGTAAAAACTTCTGGATAACAGAAATATATATAAAAATATTTTATTAATAAATGAATAGATAGATGATGATGATTTACACTGGGTTGCCTGGCTTATATACCGCCATGGGCACCCTTTGGGAAAGGGCATGATCTTATGATCGTGCCCTTTCGTCTAATCAAAATTAAAATTAAATAATAAACCTAAGTTAACTAATTTTTTACATAACACACAGCTCAAGAGAAACTTGTTGTCCTTGGTCCACATCCGCCAGCAAGGTCACTCCATTCATATGTTTGATGGAAATCTTGAGGTGAGAAAATCATCTGATCACTCACTTGTCATGAGGGGAATAGAAGAAGAAAGACTTCTCAAATTGCAAGGAACATCTGCTCATAAACAACATTTCTCATATATTACTCATCATGAAGAAGGTACACTTCCATCAAGTTTATTATGGCATGCTAGATTTGGACATTTAAACTATGACAGTCTCCGTTTATTGAAGAAAAATGGTGGCTGGTTTGCCTACAATTCCTAGAAAACTTAAGCAATGTGATGCTTGCATTCTAGGAAAGCATAGCAAACAGTCATTTCATGACTCACATTCAAGAGCACATAGGAAGCTTGAACTTATTCATTCAGATTTATGTGGTCCAATGCCTGTTCCTTCTGCAAATGGAAATAAATATATCATGACATTTATTGATGACTACACCAGAATGTGTTGGGTTTATTTATTGAAGAACAAATCTGATGCTTTTCTAACATTCAAGTATTTTCATAAATGGATTGAAAATGATGCACAATCTCATATTGGGTCTATTCGCACTGATAATGGAAATGAATATACATCAAATGAATTTGAACACTATCTTCGCCAACATGGGATTAAACATCAAACAATTGTGCCTTATAATCCCCAACAAAATGGTGTAGCTGAAAGAATGAATAGAACAATCTTGAATATGGTACGATCCATGCTTTTTTTCAAAAAATGTAAAGATAATGTTTTGGGCTGATGTTGTTCTATGTGCTACATATATAAAGAATAGATGTCCATCTAGTGCTATAAGAAACAAGACTCCTTATGAATTGTGGTATGGACATGTTCCTTCAGTCAAACATCTCAGGATTTTTGGTTCCACCTGTTATGCTTTGATACCAAAGGTACATAGAAACAAACTTGGTGCTAGAAGTCGTAAGTGTATTTTCTTGGTGTATTCAAATACCTCCAAAGCATACCGCCTCTATGATGAAGAAAATAAAAAGTTTGTTATATCTAGAGATGTAATTTTTCTTGAATCATCCAAATCTGACAATGTTGTTGAGCGGCAACTTGATCACTTGGATAGATT
>APFE031326899.1:0-10288 GCA_000404065.3 Pinus taeda
CGGTAATACCGAGGAGAGAATGAACCATCGGATCACTACATATCGTGACCGTCAGATTGTAAGTTACAAAATGTACAACGGTAATGAAACACACTTTACCTAACTCTATACCTAACTCTATACTAGACCAAGTTGAACTTAACTATTTCCTATGTGTCGGAATATCCTAACATATGATAGAGCTCAAATTCTACAAAAAAAGCTTAAAAAGATATTTGATAAAAGAACCAAAGTAGAGGATTTCTTCATTGGGGATAAAGTTTTAAAGTGGGATTCTAGAAGAGAAGATAGGGGAAAACATGGAAAATTTGATTTCTTATGGAGAGGACCATTTATCATTCAAACTGTACAAGGAAATAACACCTACTTTTTGAAAAGCCTAGATGGTACAGAGGCAAATGATGGACCAGTCAATGGCAGAATGCTGAAACATTATCTTGATCCACTTTTTTAAAAATACCAACACTTTAATTTGTACATAGTAGTGTTTACTTTCTGAAGTTTATTACAGCAATAAGATAGGGAGTAGGTTACAACAAAGTTTGAGGAGAAGGCAAGGAATTGTGCCACCATTGGGTACTGCATTTTAAACATATCAGAAGAAGTTAAAGAAGAAGACTTGGGAGCTGTGAAAATGATGAGAAATAATAAAAAAGAGTACCCAAAATAGAGTTGCAATTATTGAAATGTGTTCATGAGAAATATAGACATTGCAGAGGGACCATTTTGCAAACAACAAAGGAGAAATTTCAGAATACACCAAGAACTGAATATAAGGCCATCTAACCTGCTGTTCTTGAATTTTCACTAGGAAAAGCCATCCCCAAGTGGAGCCACTGTTAGTTTCCTATACCAATAGGTTTCATTTTTCATGATTGAATGGAGAAGTGCCAAATATGTTCATCCTTTTCATGCTGCAAAGGTTCCATATTTTGTAGAATTTCACTATGTATAGGTGGTTGACTCTTGCCACAGTTGATGAATAGCCAGACAGTCTAATCCTAGCTAGATCATGTTTGAATTTACTTATCTTAGAATAGAGAATAAAGGTCTGTACAAATAGCTCAAGCTTGGTAGATAAGTAGTAGGTAGAGAGGAAAAGGGTCTCAACAACTTAATCTAAGCCCTGGAAGAGAAAAGGGTAGACTAAGATAGGAGGGAAACTAAAAGAAAAGAGAGGAATCATGGTTTGCTAGTTCAAATGCACCCAATGAGAATGAAGAGAAAATGTTAGGTATACTAGGCTGGGTAGGCAGTTTTGATGGTATTGAAGCAGGTTTATGAGCAATTTGCTCCTTTGGAACAAGTTTTCATCTCATAAAAATCATGAGGTACCATGGCAAGGTGGCTACAAAACAAATGGAGCATGACTAATTCCCCTCCCCATTTCTCCCAGAAACACTTACTAACATTTCCCCCAAGGACAAAGAGATCTGCTCATTACCCTTAGTCCACTTCATCTCATAGAAAAACTAAGTGAACATGTGTTTTCACCTAGGCAAAACAAGACACATTTCTTGTGTAAAAAGTTTTTATTCCATTTTGCCAAGTTTCCTAAAATTATAACTTGGTATCCTTTCATTCCCCCCATTCATACAAACCCATCCCACATAGTCATATTAACCTACTAACACTATTATATAGATCCTATGTATATTCCCCTCCCTTACTATGTAAAAATACACAAAATCCCTCAAAAATTTAATACCCTGACACTTAGCTAACTATAGCTATATTTTAAATTTTTGTTTAGGGAGTTATTGGTCCACCCGGGGCCAATAAAAACCCTCCACATGCCCCATCGGGACTTGTTTAGCCTCTGGCTAAATAAACAGCCAAAAGCCTGCATTTTCACCCCGAAAACCCATTTAACCCAAAGTCAAAAATACACTGTAAACATTACAAAAGCCCAAAATATTAAAGCAGGTCCCCCGCAGATAGCCCTCTGCCACCTTCATTACTCGCCAGCTGTCCGATCATCGTCGACAGATCCAACGGCTGTCGGTGATATCGGAAGCCCTGACGTGTCGAACTTTAGCATCCGAGGGATGGGTGGTATTTTCGCTGTACCGAGGATGCGTGTTAGGCGCCTCGGGTGTTCGGAGCCCCCTCCCCCAATACCACTTTCCTCCAAGGCTGGTGCGGGGAATACCACTTACCACCCCACCACCTCCCTGTTGACGTCATGCCCACATCACCCACCACGTCACATGCCACGTCACCTGCCATGTCAGCATCCATACCTCGCTACACGACAAAATGACGTCATGCTGATGTCATCAGAAAAAAGCGCACCGAACCCGCCAAAGTCAAAATTTCGGGTAAAAAGGGGTGAAAACATTGTTTTTACCCATTTTTCTTTGTTCTTTGTACGCAACCTGTGCATGCAAATTTACGTGCAAAAGAGCATTTTCACCATATAATTCCGCCACCCAGCAGTTCTACTCCACAACTCGGCCCCCCGGCTCACCTAGTCACCTGGAAATCGACCATTCCACCGAGAAACCAGGTATTTACAAAAAATTGCTCTCGACCCTATTTTTATTGTTTTTCACTATAAAATTGTCCACATCACCTATAATTTGAGGAAGAAACACTGTGTTGCTGCCAAAAATACCCACCCTAACCTCTGTCTCGCCAAATTCACTATAAATCCACACAGTGAGCTAAAATTGAGCTCGTTTGACCCTGCAAATTCTCCAAGAAACCCCAAAAGCTGCCTTTTGCCCACAATTGTCACCCATTGTGCCAAAGAAGTCCATAAGTCTTGTTTCTCCGGCTAATTTCAATCCACGAACATAAATTAAAGCCAACAAACCAGTTTCAATGGTGAAAATCCCGGAGAAATCCACAGAGCCATTATTTTGCCTATTTTTGCTTACACAAAGCCAAAAATTTCCAATTTTAAAGGCAACAGAGTTTAGCCATGGAAGGTCCAGTAGCCTTGAATATCACTCCTCTTAATGCACCCCACAATGAATTGGAACATTTGCCCTTAGCTGATAAATACTATCTAATCCAAGACCTAGTAGGCTACCAAAATCATCTGCAAGCAGTCTGTGAGCTCAGAAACAGTTACTTAAACCAAAATGATGTCTATGGCATGTGGGAATCAAATATACCCATATACTACCTCCCCTCTGTGAATATTTTCCTTGAGATAATTCACCTCTGCTGTGAGAACTATGAGCCAACTAACAGGGCAGTTAAGACTCCATCTGGAACTACCCTTTTTCATATTACTCCTGACTCCATAAACCAAATGCTGAACTTCAAACTAACCCACCTCCAGTTTCCTCTTACCATGAAATTCTTGTTGGATGAAGGTCCCAAACTATCCAGCACAGAGATAACTAGAATTGCCCAAGTACTTATGAGAGTAGATCGCCAGCCTAAGGAGACACCTCCTTTCCACTATGCATCTTTCACTGAAGTGGGTAGATTAGTTGTTGGTATGATATCTTTTGTTCTGGGGTTCAAGAAAAGTGAGCATATTGATGAAACCATATTGGTTATGATGTCTATATTTACCCTAGGGAAGCCCCCTGTTGTCAAATACAACTATGCCAAATTTATTACCAACAAGATACAAGACCAATTGTTGAGGCTATACAGGGAGGGAATCTTTAAATATTCATCCTATATCTATCATTTGTTCTTATATTATCAGCTAGATATCTTGCAATTCCCCATCGGAAAATTGGACCATAAAGGGGAAAGGAGGTCTGTGATTTTTTGGACCCCAATCTTTCATGAAGTCCGCAGCTCTCCCTACTCTTATTGTGAGTTTATTGATATGTTTCTATACCCAGTCTCTTCTCTCCTAATGAGAAATCCTCCTCCTAGACTGACATATGATATGCAAAAGATACTACAGCTCTCCAAAAACTATAAAATAGGTGACTGGTACTTTTACCAGAATCACACTATTCTGAGGACATATGGCTGTGAGCTATGCCCCTACAGGCTTCCCAGATATGTGCCAATGAGACTGTTTGCCTTGGAATATTTTAGGCAATTCATCAATTCAGATCTGAGTCACTTCCATAGCACAAAGAAAAAGGCCCAATTGAAACTCAAAGACCAGCTAGGCCCCTATGTTATGAACAAAAAAGAGGGATGGAAGGATGCTGATGAAATATTTGGTCAAACACTCAGACTCAAGAGAAGCTTTTGGTGGGTACCCTATGACCCAAATGGATTTATCAATGCAAGAAGTGTAAAATATAGGTTGGCACCCTATGAACATTGTAGCATCCCTGACATAGAAAAGTTTGCCAACCAAGATGAGTGGGTGGAGGGCACACTAGTTGAAGAGTTTACTGAGGAAGAGAAAATGGAACAAACTGTGGAAAATATGGAAAATATATTGACTTAGATTCTTTTGGGTAGGTGTCATTCAAAATACCATAGCAAACCGGGGAAAGCTCATCAACTGCTTCAACTTCACAACAATTTTCCCAGGAAAGGACTACACCAACAACCAGGACAGCAAAGGGCAAGGAGTTAGTAGTTGCAGAGAAAGAAACAATGGAAGAACAACCAACTACCTCAAAAGAACATAGTCAAGGGCAAGCCCCTTCACTATAGGCACAAGCACCAGAAGTACCAGCACTGCAGACTCCTCTTCCTGAGGAGAGAAGAAAGAAAAGAGACCGAGAAGAGACCACACCTGCAAGTGGGTCAACAGGACAACAAGAGGCCAAAAGGCAAAGGGTAGATCCTCTACCTGAATAGGACATTGTGGAAGAAATCATTGAAAGCACAAGAGGAGAGAGGGCCATTAGCCAACAGACTTCCGCTAGCTCTCACAGACAAGAAAGGGAGAGGCAGCATGGAATGGAAGTCTTCTCCTCCAGGTCACAAGCCAAGAAACGATCAGATATCAAGCAATCGTTTATGGAGATTAAGTCTCAAAATGAGTCATTAAGTATTCAGTTGTATGATCAATTTCTAAAGATGACACCCTCCAAACAACAATGACTAATGACATCTTATGACATCAAGGAGGAGAAAATGATCTTTAAGTCATTTCAAGCCCAAGGTTCAACAACCACAGTCTACAACTGACTACATAAGGACCAATCTAGATGTCCTTGCCAAAGATATACACCCAATGGACCAAGTAGAATTGCACAAACAAACAGATGAAATGGTCTATGCTACATTGGCAGACAAGGCAATGCTGGCCCACCAATTAAAAGAGTCATTCAGTAATACATATACTCAATTGGATTTGGAGAAGATCCCTTCTCTATCCAAAGAAAACAAAATAAATATTGTGGAAGAAATAATTATTGAGTTGGGACATGATCCCAAGGATGCCAAGGGCATCAAAGCATTGATAAAGAAGAAGGAGGAAGACATTTCTACCCTTAGAAAGCAATTGAAGCTGCCTGTCACCATGCATCCACAAACAGCAGAACTAGCACAAGAAAAAGCAGAAGAGGATGTAATGGATTTTTTAATGAGAATGAATCAAAGGTTAATGCAGACAGAGCAAGAGTTGGAGAAAGCATTGCAAGCTAAGCAGGGAGAGTCGACCTCCCATCCACCTGAAACAGTGCCAACAATTGTTTTTTCTCCCTCCACAGACACAACAGCAATCCCTCCCACTAAGACAACACCAACAATAGGTACAACAACTATAGATGCTACAGTAGCAGCAACAACAGAGCCAGAGACCATCATGAGGATGGAAGAAATGATGAAGGCAATGAAAGAGCTAGAAGCTCAAATGTCAGAGCTCAAAGAGGCAAAAGCAATACTAGCCACGCTAGAGGTGAGCTATGACAAGTCAAAAATAACAGTGGCAGAGAAGACCAGAGAGGTGAAGGCCCTGGAAAACAAGGTGAAATCAGTGGAAAAGGATCTCACCTTGCATAAACCTCTGGAAGACATTAAAATGATTTTGTGGACCAAGATTGGCCAGTCCATTACTGACCAATGGCTATCAATTCAAACAATCTATGAACAAATTGAATTGATAGAAAGGGAACAAGATAAAATTCAAAGGGCCAAGGCATCATTGGGAAATATGCCTGAGCAGGCCAATAGTTTGATCCATTTTTTGAATACCCATACGAAAAAACAGCTAGCAGCTTTGGAGATCTCACACAGGATAGGCATTGTTTTGACAATGAAGAAGGTGATAACAATGAGAAATTTTGTACAGACTTTGGAAAGGAAGTGCCAAGAGATGCAGATGGACATTAATGCCTTCAGAGAGAAATTCACAATCTTGCAGCAGAAGGGTCTACCCAATTTACTAACAAGAAATCAAAAACTGTTATCACATCAACAGTATGCTCACAGGGCAAATATGTATGTAACAAATCAGATCACTGCATCATCCAACACTTCAGAAGACACAGGACCTCCTTCCGGACAGGGTTTATATGACAAATTGGAAAATTTGTTTTATATAAAACATGAAATAAATCACCTTTTTGAAGTAAAGCCTAACTTTTACAGGTATACTGACGCTGATAAAACACTTGTGAAACTATAAAGACATCAGTTGCCTACAGAACAGTGGTGGTAGAGTATGCTGGAAGTTTTACCTAGGTAATTTGGATCTTTCTGCCTATGTACACTTGGTCAAATAGCAAGACACGTGGCAGATATGAAGGAAGGAACTAAAGCAAGGATCAGGACACGTTAAAGATAAATGAAGAGTAGGTGAAAGGATTAGGACAACAACGCAGGAATGCAAGTTAAAGACATAGCTACCAGCCGAATTCCTGGGTTGAAAAGTCGAAAATATCTTGTCAGTTAAAGCAGCCAGCACAACCACAATAACTCCTACCTTTATTTCTACATTTATTCCTCTGTCAAAGTAGGTGAAGGAAGTTATTACTTCATATCTTATCCACAAGATATTTTGTAACACTCTTTTTGTATAAATACTCCCCCAAGGAATGTATTTGGGGTTGGTGATTCTCCTCTTGGACTGCACTGTAACTCTGATATTTTTTAATACAAAGGCTGTTGAAATGCATTGTTGCTGGACCTTCTAAATGTGGATTTGATGATTTTGGGTTATGCTACGGAATTCCTTTGTCTTTCTTTGGCTCAATAAGTTATTCTAAACTGTGTTTTTGTGTTTTCTATGTTTGCAAATTTCATATATGTTTCATAATCTTAACATCAGGGAAAAAGAATAGCCTAGAACTTGTTTAAATACACTCTGTGTTCAATTCCTGCTGTTATTTATGTTTTCTTCAGAACTAGCATAAACATAAATTCTTAGATGCTTATGTTTCCACTAATTCTTTCACTTTGAAAATTGCCAAGGAATTCTTCACTGCTCCTTGAAAATATTCATGCACCTTCCCTCTGCCACCATGATAAAAGATTCTTAACTGCCCTTTACCCCCTAGCTTACATCCCATCAATTTCTAGCTATCAATATTGTTCCAAAGCTGATTATCTTGCTCTGTAGTATTGCCCATCATCACAAGAACACACTCAACAATCCATCTTCATAGAATCCATTTCCCAATGGAATAAACTATTTCAGACTTGCATCCTAGCTCTGTTTAAAATCACCATCCAAACAAACTTAAAACAAAACTATGCACATCATAACTAGCATAAAAGCTTCAAAAAACAAAGTTAAATTATAAAGAGAGAGCCCTCTCTGGATGCAGTTTGGCTAGAAATTGTATCTAAAATATTGGTTAGTGGTTACCTCAGTCGTATTCCCTTTTCTCACAAGTTTTGGGGAACAACTTGAGTGTTAACATATACAGAGCTATATGGGGATGAAATGGATAAGGAAAAAACTAATACAGAGGGACATAATGAAGAAGACACTAATACAAAGGAGCATGATGCTGAAACATAAGAGGAAGAAGGCACTGAAACAAAAAAGAAAGAGTAGCAAGAAAAAAAAGAACTACGTGTCTTCAAGGACAGAGAAGTAGCTGAACGACCAAATCCCATGGCCCTAGTTAGCACCCATAAACTAATTGCAAAATATCCTCAACTCACACTTTGATATCTTGCTGCCCAAGAGCAAGCAATACATTTTGTGGATATGTTTAGGCTACTAAGAGATGATAATATACACGCATGCATAAGGAGATGGAACACCACAGGGGGTTCACCGAGGGAGAAATTCCATACCACGTGGATTCATATTGGGGGATATTATTGAGGAAAAAATGGCATAATATAATGGGGGATATCTAGGGGGTAGAGGATTTTTATATTGGCAGGTATAAAAAATGGAGCCTAAATTCAATGAAAAAATATAAAGCTGTTTAAAATTTTTTAATGAAAAAATGGATACCTACAATATCTAGTGAAAGTGGGGGTTTTTCAATTGGGAAGGTATATGGGGATCATATTGGTAGGGGATTAAATAATGTGATTTTTAGAGGTATTTTCCAATAGGTAGTCAAATTAAGGGTATTGTTTAATATTCCACTAATGCATGTGATATGTTAGAGGTTCAATGAGTGAAGCCCCCATGTGAAACATACTGTCACATAGCTTGAAGATCAGAGAATATCAGTGGGAAGAAGTAGAAAGGAAAGTAGGCTTCTATGAACAAGAAGAAGAGACCACAGCAGAAGCATAGGATGTCAGAGAGGCTACCAAAGCCACTAAGTTGCTTAGAGGATGAGCAACACTTTCAGTAGGGGGGTGATGATGAGCCTCATCATTGAGTATTTATATGGGCCTTAATTGACCTTAATTCACCTCGTAGCTTAGTCAAACCAAATACTCTCACAACTTATTCCATACTTTTGATTAAATTTTGTTTATGAGATGAGTTAGAGTTGTATATTATTCATTGTGGTCTAATGTGCATGTGATGCAAGAATAAAGGATAAAAGCAAGAAAAATGCAGGGATAAAAGATAAAAGCAAGGAACTATGGTAAATACCTTGGAAAAAACTTGAATGGGACAAGGGAAAGGAATTACAGGAGGTAAATCCTCCTTAGTTATTTCCCCTCCATTCGAATATTCCTCCATTAGCTGAAAGTACAAACAAGCCTCCCTTCTACAAGGAAACCAAGCAAGTAAGAGTGCAAACAACCAAATCAAGGTTACTAGAAGGCAGCCAAGCAAGTGAAAGTGAAAACAAGCCAAATCATGAGTACTAGAAGGCAGCCAAGAAAGTGAAAGTATGTATTTATCTTGAGTTGGAAGACAAGCCTCCCTACTAGAAGGCAATCGAGCTAGTGAAAGGGAAAGCACGAGTTTATCATCGAGTTGGCAGCTATGCCTCCCTAATTTTGAAGGAAGTCGTTGGAGACATCAGATGTATAAATAAAGAGGCTTAGGACCTCAATTTGTTTTAGTTAGTTACCAAGAGTTAGGAAGGATTCATACTTATTTTGTAAAACTCTATTTTATTTATGAGCTGCAAAAACTTGTGACAGTTTGCTTTATAATCCATGATTTTTATAATAAGAATGAAATCTATTTAAACCAATTTTAAGCTAAGTTCGAGGGCTGAAGCTCTTGGTTTAAGGCTCGACCTAGGCAGCCACAACTCCTCTTTACTGTACATGTATGCTAGCATAGAGTTCTGTTATGTTTATTTGCTTTTTTCTTTTCATTTTCTTAAATGGCCTTATGGTTTTCACTGTTTATTTGCTTAAGTAGTTTCACTTTCATTACAACAATATAGCGTACATCATGCATGGTTTTCCTGTTCATCTACTTCAGTTGCTACATTTGTTATAGTTTACTTTCATTTATGCCTTTAGTTCACATGTTAGTTACAGGAAAAATATCACTATTAGTTTGTGCACAGGTGTCTCGGTCTCATCTCCTCCCTCTAGGACCATGACTTGAGGAAGGGACCCTTTAATAGTCCCAAAAACACAGGTCTCTGGTTCTTGCATGGTGTTATCACAAAACCTAACCCTGACAAGCTGCTGATCAAGTAGACCTTGAGTAACTATTTCAAACCAACTTTTGGTTGAGGCTTAGTGTTATAGATCTGACCCAAAAATATATGATAATAGAAATAACCCAATAAATAACAAGATCTGAATATAGAATGGAAATGTTTCTTTATTGGTCAAAACCCTTAAGGTAGGGCAACACCATACATTCACTCCTTAAGGAAGGAGAACACTCCACAAGCCATATGCCTGTTCATACAATAATCCTTCACATTTCTCAATGTGGAGTCTCTAGCCTCTATATAGGCCTCATTCATACAATACCATGGGTCGTTACCATGGTTCCCTCAATACCATCTATCTAATACCATGGGCTCATTACATTATTACTAACTACTTGTGGTCCCTTACATGATATGGG
>APFE031326905.1:0-15417 GCA_000404065.3 Pinus taeda
GCATTGACAACAACTCAAAATACTTTTAAAATAATTTAAATTGCTTTAAGAACAATTTAAAGTGATTTTAAATTCTTTAAAAGTAACTTAAAATGTTTTAGAAAAAATTTAAATTGCTTTAAAAATAAGTTTAGTGCTTTAATAACAAATGAAAATGCTTTAAAACCCTTTTAAAATGCTTTAAAAACAATTTAAAATGTATTAAAAACAATTTAAAAAGCTTTAAAAATAGTTTACAATGCTTTAAAAACAAATTAAAATACTTTACAAATAATTTAAATTGTTTAAAGAACAATTTTGAACGATTTTAAAATGCTTTAAATGCAATTTAAATTCATTTAAAATGCTTTAAAAATAAGTTAAAGTGCTTTAGAAACAATTTAAAATGCGTCAAGAACAATTTAAAATAATTTTAAAAGGTTTTAAAAATGCTTTAGAAAACATCTTAAAATGTTCCCAAAAAAAATGTTTTAAATGCTTTGAAAACCTTTAATGTTTTAATAATAATTTTAACAATTCTTTAAAAACAATTTGAAAAATGGCTTTAAAAAAACAATAGAAAATGCTTTAAAAATGATTTTAAAATCTTTTTAAAACATCTTAAAATGTTTTTCAAAATAATTTAAAATATTTTAAAGACATTTTTAAATGCTTTGAAAATAGTTTTAAATACTTTAAAAACCATTTTAGATGCTTTAAAATGCTTTAAAAACAATTTTAAAAGCTTTAAGGTGCTTTACAATGTTTTTAAAATGCTTTAAAAACAATTTAAAATTCTTTAAAAAATATTTAAAATGGTTTTGAAATAATTTAAAATGATTTAAACATAGTTTAAAATAGTTCAAAATAATTTAAAACACTTTCAAATGCTTTAAAAACAATTTTAAAATGCTTTAACAACAATCTAAAATGCTTTAAAAACAATCTAAAATTCTCTCAAAACAATTTAAAATACTTTAAAAACAATCTAAAATGTTTTAAAAACGGTTCATAATGCTTTAAAAACAATTTACAAATAATTTAAATTGCTTTAAGAACAACCTGAATTGTTTTAAGAACAACCTAAATTGTTTTAAGAACAATTTTAAATGATTTAAAATGTTTTAAAAACAATTTAAAACTCTTCAAAAACAATTTAAAATGTTTTAAAAATAGTTTGCAATGCTTTAAAAACAATTTAAAATACTTTTAAAATATTTCAAATTACTTTACAAACAATTATAAATTTTTAAAAAACAATTTAAATGTTTTAAAAACAATTTAAAATGCTTTAAGAACAATTTAAAATGCTTTAAAAATAATTTAAAATGCTTTAAAAACAACTTTATATTTTTAAAAAAACAATTCAAAATGCTTTAGAAACAATTTAAAATGCTTTAATAACGATTTAAAATGCTTTAAAAACAATACTTAAAAAATAATTCAAATTGCTTTATGAACAATTTAAAATTATTTTAAAATTCTTTAAAAACAATTTAAAATGTTTTAGAAACATTTTAAAATGCTTTAAAAATAAGTTTTAGTGCTTTAAGAACAATTGAAAATGCTTTAAAACCCTTTTAAAACTTTTTAAAAATAATTTTAAATGCTTCAAGAACAATTTAAAATGCTTTAAAAACAATTATTAATGCTTTAAAAACAAATTAAAATAATTTAAATTGTTTTAAGAACAATTTTGAACGGTTTTCAAATGCTTTAAAAGCAATTTAAAATGATTTAAAATGCTTTAAAAATAAGTTAAAGTGCTTTAGAAATAACTTAAAATGCTTCAAGAACTATTTAAAATGCTTTAAAAACAATTTTAAATGATTTTGAAATGTTTTAAAAACAATTAAAAATGTTTTAAAATACTTAAAAATGCTTTAAAAACATCTTAAAATGTTTGAAATACTTTAAAAACCATTCTAGACACTTTAAAATAAATTTAAAATGCTTTTAAAACAATTTTAAAAGGTTTAACGTGCTTTAAAATGTTTTTAAAATGCTTTAAAAACAATTTAAAATTTTTTAAAAACAATTTAAAATGCTTTAAACACAGTTTAAAAGAGTTTAAAATAATTTAAAAACAATTTTAAATGCTTTTAAAATGCTTTAACAACAATTTAAAATACTTAAAAAACAATTTAAAAAGTTTTTAAATACTTTAAAATGTTTTTAAAATGCTTTAAAAGCAATTTAAATTTTTTTAAAAACAATTTAAAATGCTTTAAAATGCTTTCAAAACAATTTAAAATACTTAAAAAACAATTTAAAATGTTTTAAATACGGTTCACAATGCTTTAGAAACAATTTACAAACAATTTAAATTGCTTTAAGAGCAATTTTAAATGATTTTTAAAATAATTTAAATGTTTTAAAAGCAATTTAAAATACTTTAAGAACAATTCAAAAGGCTTTAAAAACAATTTAAAATGCTTTAATAACGGTTTAAAATGCTTAAAAAATAGGTTACAATGCATTGACAACAACTTAAAATACTTCAAAAATAATTTAAATTGCTTTAAGAACAATTTAAGGTGATTTTAAATTCTTTAAAAGCAACTTAAAATGTTTTAGAAAAATTTTAAAATTCTTTAAAAATAAGTTTAGTGCTTTAATAACAAATGAAAGTTCTTTAAAACCCTTTTAAAATGCTTTAAAAACAATTTAAAATGTATTAAAAACAATTTTAAATGCTTTAAAAACAATTTAAAATAGTTTAAAAATAGTTTACAATGCTCTAAAAACAAATTAAAATACTTTACAAATAATTTAAATTGTTTAAAGAACAATTTTGAACGATTTTAAAATGCTTTAAATGCAATTTAAATTGATTTAAAATGCTTTAAAAATAAGTTGAAGTGCTTTAGAAACAATTTAAAATGCGTTAAGAACAATTTAAAATGCTTTAAAAACAATTAGAAATGCTTTAAAAATGGTTTTAAAATCTTTTTAAAACATCTTAAAATGGTTTGAAAATAATTTAAAATGTTTTAAAGACATTTTTAAATGCTTTGAAAATAGTTTTAAATACTTTAAAAACCATTTCAGACGCTTTAAAATGAATTTAAAATGCTTTAAAAACAATTTTAGAAGCTTTAAGGTGCTTTCAAATGTTTTTAAATTGCTTTAAAAACAATTTAAAATTCTTTAAAAACAATTTAAAATGGTTTTGAAACAATTTAAAATGATTTAAACATAGTTTAAAATAGTTCAAAATAATTTAAAAACAATTTAAAACACTTCAAATGCATTAACAACAATCTAAAATGATTTAAAGTACTTTAAAATGTTTTAAAATGCTCTCAAAACAATTTAAAATACTTTAAAAACAATCTAAAATGTTTTAAAAACGGTTCATAATGCTATAAAAAACAATTTACAAATAATTTAAATTGCTTTAAGAACAACCTAAATTGTTTTAAGAACAACCTAAATTGTTTTAAGGACAATTTTAAATGATTTAAAATGTTTTAAAAACAATTTAAAACACTTCAAAAACAATTTAAAATGTTTTAAAAATAGTTTACAATGCTTTAAAAACAATTTAAAATACTTTTAAAATATTTCAAATTACTTTACGAACAATTATAAATTTTTTAAATTTTTTTTTAAAAACAATTTAAATGTTTTAAAAACAATTTAAAATGCTTTAAGAGAAATTTAAAATGCTTTAAAAACAATTCAAAATGCTTTAGAAACAATTTAAAATGCTTTAATAACGATTTAAAATGCTTTAAAAACAATATAAAACAATTTAAAAATAATTCAAATTGCTTTATGAACAATTTTAAAATTCTTTAAAAACAATTTAAAATGTTTTAGAAACATTTTAAAATGCTTTAAAAATAAGTTTTACTGCTTTAAGAACAATTGAAAATTCTTTAAAACGTTTTAAAAACAATTTTAAATGCTTCAAGAACAATTTAAAATGCTTCAAAAACAATTAATAATGCTTTAAAAATAGTTTACAATGCTTTAAAAACAAATTAAAGTACTTCAAAAATAAGTTAAATTGCTTTAAGAACAATTTTGAACAGTTTTCAAATGTTGTAAAAGCAATTTAAATTGATTTATAATGCTTTAAAAATAAGTTAAGGTGCTTTAGAAACAACTTAAAATGATTTAAGAACAATTTAAAATGCTTTAAAAACGATTTTAAATGATTTTGAAATGTTTTAAAAACAATTAAAAATATTTTAAAATACTTAAAAATGCTTTGAAAACATCTTAAAATGTTATGCGGGAGCACTCAGCAACAAAGCAAGTAAACATGGACTAGAGAATCAGAACAAAGGAAAGCCTGTTTTAAAGCAGATAAGTTAAAGCAGATTTAAAGCGGATAAGATGGATACAGCCATGCACGCTTTTTGGAGAGCTTTCATTGTGGAGAAAAATCAGTAGAGGATCTGATCATCCTTCTTAATGCATCTTATATAAATGTAATGTGATGGGGTGTGAGAGATATATCTTATTTGTGAGTAAAATAGTGAGTGAGCAAGATGTAGTCGATTGTGAGCTGGGTTTTAAGGCTGAAATGCCTCAGCCTGGAATGTAATTTGTTCTGTGTATATATATATATATGAAAAGTGTTTTAGTATTGTGTACGCCTGTGTGTATTGTATAATTAAATTAAATCTTGTGTTCACGCTTGTTGATCTAAATAATTTAACTATTATATATGGCGATCCAAATATCATGTATCTGTTATATGTAAATGTTTGTTGAAGACAGCGTACAGCGCAGAGGAAGATTCTGATGATGATGGAGAGATGAATGCTCTACCAGCGAAGAAATCACGAAGGAAACAGGCTTACTTTGATTACGAGGATGAGCCTTTGCAGAATACCCATCAGACAACTTGTGCAGCTGTGGGAAGTACTCGCGACATGCTACAACTGCGTTGCATTTGGAAAACCTGGTTTGCTTGAAAACTCTTATCGATCCTACTGGTAGAAGGTTCGTTTACAGCGGAGCTTTCTGGGTTGAAAAATCACGAGCGCTGCTTCCATCGCTGATAATTATTTTGTCTCTGTGAAGGAATGTGTTAATGGAGGGATTTTGCAAATGGAAGATGGAAAACAGAGTCCATAAGAAGAGGTTGACGCATATGAACCAGAGTTTCCGCCGCTCTCAATCGTTAGAAGAAGGTCTGTTACAGTATGAATGTTTTTAAGTAAAAGAAAATATAGATCGGAGTTGGGATTAGCGGTGTCGTATTAAGTTAAAATCCATATATTGTTATTACTGTTTTAGAATTATATTGCATGTTTTCTATGATGATTAAAGTGATGCTAGATTCCAATGAAAATCCACGTTAATAACATTAAAAGTTTAAAACGCTTCCCACGGGGCTTAGTCGCCTAGGATCGAGATTTTAAAGAATTTGGGATTTTGGGCAACCCCCAAATTCTCATTTTCATTAGGTGGTATCAGAGCAGTAAAAGATTCTGCGGAAAGAGGTACGTTGTGTTAAATATGGAGAGTTTATGGTCTTGCTATTGTGTAGATGGCGGCAGCGGAAGGTGAGAAGATTTGCAGCAACCTAGAGAAGGATGCCAAAAGACCGAGTGCGGAGGGCTTGGTGAGGTATCGTGTAACAGACGAGGCTGTTACTGTAGAGGTTGGTTGCAGCTCACAGAGTTCTAGTGAAAGAATGCAGTGGATAAAATTGCTATTATGAAGACCAGAAGCATATGACCAGGAGGTCATAAATTTTTGTGCATCGGGAGTCTGATGCGGGAGCACTCAGCAACAAAGCAAGTAAACGTGGACTAGAGAATCAGAACAAAGGAAAGCCTGTTTTAATGCAGAAACGCAGACTTAAAGTGGATTTAAAGCGGATAAGTTAAAGCAGATTTAAAGCGGATAAGATGGATACAGCCATGCACAAGATGGATACAGCCATGCACGCTTTTTGGAGAGCTTTCATTGTGGAGAAAAATCAGTAGAGGATCTGATCATCCTTCTTAATGCATCTTATATAAATGTAATGTGATGGGGTGTGAGAGATATATCTTATTTGTGAGTAAAATAGTGAGTGAGAAAGATGTAGTCGATTGTGAGCTGGGTTTTAAGGCTGAAATGCCTTAGCCTGGAATGTAATTTGCTCTGTATATATATATATATATATATATATGAAAAATGTTCTAGTATTGTGTACGCCTGTGTGTATTGTATAATTAAGTTAAATCTTGTGTTCACGCTTGTTGATCTAAATAATTTAACTGTTATATATGGTGATCCAAATATCATGTATCTGTTATATGTAAATGTTTGTTGAAGACAGCGTGCAGCGCAGAGGAAGATTCTGATGATGATGGAGAGATGAATGCTCTACCAGCAAAGAAATCACGAAGGAAACAAGCTTACTCTGATTACGAGGATGAGCCTTTGCAGAATACCCATCAGACAACTTGTGCAGCTGTGGGAAGTACTCGCGACTCGCTACAACTCCGTTGCGTTTGGAAAACCTGGTTTGCTTGAAAACTCTTATCGATCCTACTGGTAGAAGGTTCGTTTATAGCGGAGCTTTCTAGGTTGAAAAATCACGAGCGCTGCTTCCATTGCTGATAATTATTTTGTCTCCGTGAAGGAATGTGTTAATGGAGGGATTTTGCAAATGGAAGATGGAAAACAGAGTCCAGAAGAAGAGGTTGACGCATATGAACCAGAGTTTCCACCGCTCTCAATCGTTAGAAGAAGGTCTGTTACAGTATGAATGTTTTAAGTAAAAGAAAATATAGATCGGAGTTGGGATTAGCGGTGCCGTATTAAGTTAAAATCCATATGTTGTTATTACTGTTTTAGAATTACATTGCATGTTTTCTATGATGATTAAAGTGATGCTAGATTCCAATGAAAATCCACGTTAATAACATTAAAAGTTTAAAACGCTTCCCACGGGGCTTAGTCGCCTAGGATCGAGATTTTAAAGAATTTGGGATTTTGGGCAACCCCCAAATTCTCATTTTCATCAGGTGGTATCAGAGCAGTAAAAGATTTTGCGGAAAGAGCTACAGTTGTATTAAATATGGAGAGATTATGGTCTTGCTATTGTGCAGATGGCGGCAGCGGAAGGTGAGAAGATTTGCAGCAACCTAGAGAAGGATGCCAAAAGACCGAGTGCGGAGGGCTTGGTGAGGTATCATGTAACAGAGGAGGCTGTTAGTGTAGAGGTTGGTTGCAGCTCACAGAGTTCTAGTGAAAGAATGCAGTGGATAAAATTGCTATTATGAAGACCAGAAGCATATGACCAGGAGGTCATAAATTTTTGTGCCTCGGGAGTCTGATGCAGGAGCACTCAGCAACAAAGCAAGTAAACGTGGACTAGAGAATCAGAACAAAGGAAAGCCTGTTTTAAAGCAGAAACACAAAATTAAAGTGGGTTTAAAGTGGATAAGTTAAAGCAGATTTAAAGCGGATAAGATGGATACAGCCATGCACAAGATGGATACAGCCATGCACGCTTTTTGGAGAGCTTTCATTGTGGAGAAAAATCAGTAGAGGATCTGATCATCCTTCTTAATGCATCTTATATAAATGTAATGTGATGGGGTGTGAGAGATATATCTTATTTGTGAGTAAAATAGTGAGTGAGCAAGATGTAGTCGATTGTGAGCTAGGTTTTAAGGCTGAAATGCCTTAGCCTGGAATGTAATTTGTTCTGTATATATATATGAAACGTTATTTTGAGACCATTTTAAGATGTTTTAAAAAGATTTAAAAACCATTTTTAAAGAATTTCTAATTGTTTTTAAAGCATTTTAATTTTTTTTTAAAGAATTTTAAATTATTATTAAAACATTTTAAAAGGTTTTTAAAGCGTTTTAAAACATTTTTTTAGAACATTTCAAGATGTTTTTAAAGCATTTTAAAAACGTTTTAAAATTATTTTAAATTGTTCTTAACGCATTTTAAATTGTTTCTAAAGCACTTTAACTTATTTTTAAAGCATTTTAAATCAATTTAAATTGCTTTTAAAACATTTTAAAACCGTTCAAATTGCTCTTTAAATAATTTAAATTATTTGTAAAATATTTTAATCTCTTTTTAAAGCATTGTAAACTATTTTTAAAGCATTTTAAATTGTTTTTAAAGCATTTTAAATTGTTGTTAAAGCATTTAAAATTGTTTTTAATACATTTTAAATTGTTTTTAAAGCATTTTCAAAGGGTTTTAAAGCATTTTCAATTGTTATTAAACCACTAAACTTATTTTTAAAGCATTTTAAATTTTTTCTAAAACATTTTAAATTGTTTTTAAAGAATTTAAAATCACTTTAAATTGTTCTTAAAGCAATTTAAATTATTTTTAAAGTATTTTAAGTTGTTGTCAAGGCATTGTAACATATCTTTAAAGCATTTTAAACCCTTATTAAAGCATTTTAAATTGTTTTTAAAGCATTTTGAACTGTTCTTAAAGCATTTTACATTCTTTTTAAAACATTCTAAATTATTTTAAAATCATTTAAAATTGTTCTTAAAGTAATTTAAATTATTTGTAAATTGTTTCTAAAGCATTGTGAACCATATTTAAAACATTTTAAATGGTTTTTTAAGTATTTTAAATTTATTTGAAATCATTTTAAAGTACTTTAGAGCATTTTAAATTGTTGTTAAAGCATTTTAAAAGCATTTAAAATTGTTTTTAAATTATTTTGAACTATTTTAAACTGTGTTTAAAGCATTTTAAATTGTTTTTAAAGCATTTTAAAGTGTCTAGAATTGTTTTTAAAGTATTTAAGACTGTTTTCAAAGCATTTAAAAATGTCTTTAAAGAATTTTAAATTATTTTGAAACGATTTTAAGACATTTTAAAAAGATTTTAAAAGCATTTTTAATTGTTTTTAAAGCATTTTAAAACATTTTAAGATGTTTTTAAGGCATTTTTAAGTATTTAAAAAAAAATTACTTGTTTTTAAAACATTTCAAAATCATTTAAAATTGTTTTTAAAGCATTTTAAATTGTTCTTAAAGCATTTTAAATTGTTTCTAAAGCAACTTTAACTTATTTTTAAAGCATTTTAAATCAATTTAAATTGCTTTTAAAGCATTTGAAAATCGTTCAAAATTGTTCTTAAAGCAATTTAAATTATTTTTGAAGTATTTTAATTTGTTTTTAAAGCATTGTAAACTTTTTTTTCTTTTTTTTTGTAAAGTAGACTAATTCTATTATGGTACAAAAATAAAAAATGACAACGAGGCAAACCTCGGACTGCACCATCCTACAGAGATGGATTTTACATAAGTGTACCATGACTTTCCTGCAATTACAAAATTTAACAGAGAGGAGAAAAAGTACTAAAATCCAACTATATTCCGACATACAGATATCTAGCCTTGACTCATAACCCCAAACTGACACGATAGAGTAGACCTGAACCTTAGAAGCCGCCATTGACATAGTGTAAGACCGGAGGTTGTGCAGCTATAACTAGCACATCAACCATACATAGCAAAAGAGTATGGAAGAAGAAGTAGGGGCATATGATTACCCGACTGTACGACAAAAGACAATGCCAAACTCGAAGCCCGGTGACCCAGTGATGCTGTTCAGTCGTCCACAGAGGTTGATGGTATTTCTTCCACCACCCGGCAGGAGTATGGATCTGCCTCGCTTGAGTCGGTGTGCGGCGCGTCATCTTCTGCTGGAGCACTTGGGCCAGCCACTACATCCGCTGAAGCTTTTTCTGCATGGTGCTTCTCTTGTTCAGGAGCGGGAAGCTGAAGTGCAGGGCTAGTTCTCTGTACATATGATGAGGGAGGCTGTTCCAGAAGCGGAGCTAGAGGCCAGATGTTTCAATCTTGATTGACACATAGTATGTGTCTGAGTCCAAGAGACAAGGAAAACTGAAGCGGGAAGAGGGGTGGAAGCTATGATGGCAGGACTGGGTTTGGGTTGTCCCTGGTCTTCTGCCTCTTCTGCGACGAGCGCTATTGGCATCGTCTGACAGTGAATTTGTGGAACGAGGGATAGAGGCTCGGCCTCTCGTCCCTCCCCAAGACCCACCTCATCGGCAGCTAGCACATAACCTCTCCTTCGGCATTGCAGAAAGGGATGGACGCGGAGGAGGCGGGAGCGACGCGGAAGGGCGAGGGAATGAGTCAATAGGGGGTTAGTAGAACTGGAAGACTGGGATGCTGCAGAGGGCCACAGAACACAGGGAATGGCAGCCAGAAGCCCCCGAGGGAGCTTGAGGGGACTAAGACAATTTGGAAGAAAAACCCAGCACTCAGACCAGGAAATGCTGGGAGAACCAGGAGATAAAACAAGCTGAGGCTTGAACGCAGGCCACCAGCACAGATGATTGGGCTCAGTGAGCGGACAGGGAAGAACAGGGGAAGGGGGAATTACATCGCGGATTCTAACAGTAGAAACCTGCCACAACACAAATACACAGTAAACCCAAATGAGCCAAATGCAATGCTTTACCTTGCTGCGAACGCCTGGAATATAAGGTTGAAACTGGCGGCTAGCCATGTGCGAGCTAGAGTCTATAATGAATTTCCCGGTGAGCGGAAGAGCCGACTTGATGTGAGGAGGAGGTGACATAATGGCTCGAGTGCCTTGAAGGAAGGATCCCGAATGTTTATTAACTCGGCTGCTTAAATGCATGTGAGTCGTGGCGGGTTTGGGCTGCCACTTGCCCAGTGGGAAGCCCGCCCCCAAACCATTAATCCCGACTTTCACCCGCATGCGGGGAAAGCATTGTAAACTATTTGTAAATCATTATTAATTGTTTTTAAAGCATTTTAAATTGTTCTTGAAGCATTTAAAATTGTTTTTAAAACGTTTAAAAGGGCTTTAAAGCATTTTCAATTGTTCTTAAAGCACTTAAACTTATTTTTAAAGCACTTCAAAATGTTTCTAAAACATTTTAAATTGTTTTTAAAGAATTTTAAAATCATTTTAAATTGTTCATAAAGCAATTTGAATTATTTGTAAAGTATTTTAAATTGCTTTTAAAGCATTTTAAATCATTATTAAAGCATTTTAAATTGTTTTTAAAGCATTTTGAATTGTTTTTAAAAAAGAAAAAGTTGTTTTTAAAGCATTTAAAATTGTTCTTAAAGCATTTTAAATTGTTTTTAAAACATTTAAATTGTTTTTAAAAATTTTTAAAATAATTTATAATTGTTCTTAAAGTAATTTGAAATATTTTAAAAGTATTTTAAATTGTTTTTAAAGCATTGTAAACTATTTTTAAAACATTTTAAATTATTTTTGAAGCGTTTTAAATTGTTTTGAAAACATTTTAAATCATCTAAAATTG
The DNA here is from genome assembly GCA_000404065.3 of Pinus taeda. NCBI lineage: Eukaryota > Viridiplantae > Streptophyta > Pinopsida > Pinales > Pinaceae > Pinus > Pinus taeda. The sequence goes on from APFE031326905.1 coordinate 11,255, forward strand.
TTCTTAAAACAATTGGGGTTGTTCTTAAAGCAATTTAAATTATTTGTAAATTGTTTTTAGAGCACTTTGAACCATTTTTAAAACATTTTAGATTGTTTTTAAAGTATTTTGAATTGTTTTGAGAGCATTTTAAAACATTTTTAAGTGCTTTAAAGCATTTTAGATTGTTGTTAAAGCATTTTAAAATTGTTTTTAAAGCATTTGAAAGCATTTTAAATTGTTTTTAAATGATTTTGAACTATTTTAAACTATGTTTAAATCGTTTTAAATTGTTTTTAAAGCATTTTAAAAACATTTTAAAGCACGTTAAAGCTTTTAAAATTGTTTTTAAAGCATTTTAAAAACATTTTAAAGCACGTTAAAGCTTTTAAAATTGTTTTTAAAGCATTTTAAAGTGTCTAGAATGGTTTTTAAAGTATTTAAGACTATTTTCAAAGCATTTAAAAATGTCTTTAAAGCATTTCAAATTATTTTGAAACCATTTTAAGACATTTTAAAAAGATTTTAAAAGCATTTCTAATCGTTTTAAAAGCACTTTAAATTGTTTTTAAAGAATTTTAAATTACTATTAAAACATTTTAAAAGGTTTTTAAAGCATTTAAAAACATTTTAAGATGTTTTTAAGGCATTTTTAAGTATTTTAAAACATTTTTACTTGTTTTTAAAACATTTCAAAATCATTTAAAATCGTTTTTAAAGCATTTTAAATTGTTCTTGAAGCATTTTAAGTTGTTTCTAAAGCACTTTAACTTATTTTTAAAGCATTTTAAATCAATTTAAATTGCTTTTAAAGCATTTGAAAACCGTTCAAAATTGTTCTTAAAGCAATTTAAATTATTTTATTTTGTTCTTAAAGCATTGTAAACTATTTTTAAAGCATTATTAATTGTTTTTAAAGAATTTTAAATTGTTCTTGAAGCATTTAAATTTTTTTTTAAAACGGTTTAAAAGGGTTTTAAAGAATTTTCAATTGTTCTTAAAACACTAAAACCTATTTTTAAAGCATTTTAAATGTTTCTAAAACATTTTAAATTGTTTTTAAAGAATTTTAAAATGATTTTAAAATGTTCATAAAGCATTTTAATTTTTTTTTTAAACATTTAAATTGTTTTTAAAAAAATTTATAATTGTTCTTAAAGTAATTTGAAATATTTTAAAAGTACTTTAAATTGTTTACAATTTAAAGCATTGTAAACTATTTTTAAAACATTTTAAATTGTTTATGAAGCGTTTTAAATTGTTTTGAAAACATTTTAAATCATCTAAAATTGTTCTTAAAACAATTGAGGTTGTTCTTAAAGTAATTTAAATTATTTGTAAATTGTTTTTAGAGCACTGTGAACCGTTTTTAAAACATTTTAGATTGTTTTTAAAGTATTTTGAATTGTTTTGAGAGGATTTTAAAACATTTTAAAGTGCTTTAAAGCATTTTAGATTGTTGTTAGAGCATTTTAAAATTGTTTTTAAAGCATTTTAAATTGTTTTTAAATAATTTTAAATTATTATTAAAACATTTTAAAAGGTTTTTAAAGCATTTTAAATTGTTCTTAACGCATTTTAAATTGTTTCCAAAGCACTTTAACTTATTTTTAAAGCATTTTAAATCAATTTAAATTTCTTTTAAAGCATTTTAAATCAATTTAAATTTCTTTTAAAGCATTTTAAAACCGTTCAAAATTGTTCTTTAAACAATTTAAATTATTTGTAAAGCATTTTAATTTGTTTTTAAAGCATTCTAAACTATTTTTAAAGCATTTTAAATTGTTTTTAGAGCATTTTAAATTGTTGTTAAAGCATTTAAAATTGTTTTTAATACATTTTAAATTGTTTTTAAAGCATTTTAAAATTTTTCTAAAACATTTTAAATTGTTTTTAAAGAATTTAAAATCACTTTAAATTGTTCTTAAAGCAATTTAAATTATTTTTAAAGTATTTTAAGTTGTTGTCAAGGCATTGTAACATATTTTTAAAGCATTTTAAACCGTTATTAAAGCATTTTAAATTGTTTTTAAAGCATTTTGAACTGTTCTCAAAGCATTTTAAATTGTTTTTAAAACATTCTAAATTAATTTAAAATCATTTAAAATTGTTCTTAAAGCAATTTAAATTATTTGTAAATTGTTTCTAAAGCATTGTGAATCGTATTTAAAACATTTTAAATTGTTTTTTAAGTATTTTAAATCGTTTTGAAATCATTTTAAAGTACTTTAAAGCGTTTTAAATTGTTGTTAAAGCATTTTAAGTTGTCTCTAAAGCATTTAAACTTTTTTTTAAAAGCATTTTAAATCAATTTAAATTGCTTTTAAAGCATTTGAAAATCGTTCAAAATTGTTCTTAAAGCAATTTAAATTATTTTTGAAGTATTTTAATTTGTTTTTAAAGCATTGTAAACTATTTTTAAAGCATTATTAATTGTTTTTAAAGAATTTAAATTGTTCTTGAAGCATTTAAAATTGTTTTTAAAACGTTTTAAAAGGGTTTTAAAGAATTTTCAATTGTTCTTAAAGCACTAAAACTTATTTTTAAAGCATTTTAAATGTTTCTAAAACATTTTAAATTGTTTTTAAAGAATTTTAAAATGATTTTAAATTGTTCTTAAAGCATTTTAATTTTTTTTTAAAACATTTAAATTGTTTTTAAAAAACAATTAAAATAATTGTGTTATAATTGTGTCTTAAAGTAATTTGAGAATATTTTTAAAGAAAGTACTTTAAATTGTTTACAATTTAAAGCATTGTAAACTATTTTTAAAACATTTTAAATTGTTTTTGAAGCGTTTTAAATTGTTTTGAAAACATTTTAAATCATCTAAAATTGTTCTTAAAACAATTGAGGTTGTTCTTAAAGTAATTTAAATTATTTGTAAATTGTTTTTAGAGCACTGTGAACCGTTTTTAAAACATTTTAGATTGTTTTTAAAGTATTTTGAATTGTTTTGAGAGGATTTTAAAACATTTTAAAGTGCTTTAAAGCATTTTAGAATGTTGTTAAAGCATTTTAAAATTGTTTTTAAAGCATTTGAAAGCATTTTAAATTGTTTTTAAATTATTTTGAATTATTTTAAACTATGTTTAAATCATTTTAAATTGTTTCAAAACCCCAGATGCGGGTGTTAGACGACGTTAAAAGGGTGGCGGTGGGCTGTCCACTGGGCAAGTGGCAGCCCAAACCGGCCACGAGTACCATGCATTTAAGATGCCGGCAGGTGAGAGCTTCGGGATCATTCCACCATCGCGCGAAGGTGTTTAAGGCATCTCCTCCTCGCATCAGACCAAATCCTCTGCAACCTTGGGTATTCATTGCGGAAGCTGGCTCGCACATGGCTCGTCGTTGGCATCGTCATTATAAACCTGGTCTTCGAGGCAAGGTATTGATCTGCATTTGGTTTTTCTGGTTTTACTGTGTGCCTGTAATGTGGCAGGTCTCCATTGCCGGCAGCTCAGAGGTTAACCCCCTGTCCACTGTTAATCCCTCTCCGCTCTCCGTGCTTCATTACCTGAGCCGAGAGGCTACAACATTGCCGGAGCTCGTCAACTCTGCTAGCTCCCCAAGCAAATCCTGGCCTGCGTGCTGGGTGCTGCCTCTTCTGTTTCTCATCCCCTTCCAACTGCTTCTCGAGCCCCCGTTTGACATTCTCCGTGTTAAGTGGACCTCCTCAGCTCCCAGGCACTCCTGTTCTTTTGGGCCTCCGTCCGTTCATCTCCCCTCCCTCCCCTCATTGCGATGTCGCCGGAACGTTTACGCGCCAGTTGCAGACGCGCTGGGTCGAGAGGTGGGAGAAGCCGAACCTCTGTCCCTCGCTCCACAGACTCCCTATCCGATGACGCCAACAACGCCCGTCGTCGCAGAGGAAGCCGCCCTGGGTCTGCCCAGTCCAGGCCCTGTCAGCACAGTTTTCACCCCTCTTCCCGCTTTAGCTTCCCTGTTCTCCTGGACTCAGATACTTTTTATGTATCCTTCAAGATTGATAAGTGTGAACATGAAGCTCACGGTCCTTCTGCAGAAAACCAGCCTCCCTCTCCGCCAGCTCCGCCTCCGGACCAGCCTCCCCTGCTGCCAGCACTTCAACCTCCCGCTCCTGAACCAGAGACGCACAAAGCAGCAAAATCTTCAGTGGATGCAGGGGCAGGCCCAAGTGCACCAGCGGAGGATGATGCGCCCCA
>APFE031326909.1:0-14318 GCA_000404065.3 Pinus taeda
ATAGGTGGTTTGCGCACTCAGTTGCAGACTCTTCAAGGCCTCTGTGTACTCAGCTGTAGAGATTTCCCAAAAATACAGACCCAAGACAAAAATATGATCAATCTATGAATTATATCTATGCTTAGATAGTTATCTTCGACAAAGTATTACATCTTCTTTATATGTGCTTCCTTACTACAAGAACATGGTCCACATACCATGGATCCGAAAAAATAATGGACTAATTCCCGAAACCCGTTTATAAAATAAGGGACTTTTGACCCACCCCAAAGCCCCTAAACATTGTGCGATGAATAGAACTTCGCCAACTCCACACGCTCCGCTCCTCAAAATGCAAAGTCTTTGATCAAAACTTGGACTAAGTTGGGTTAAGCCCAAAAATCCCCCAACACTCACCCATGACTCATCTCAAGTCACTCAGCGGCGGTTCCCTTGATTTTCGCTGCAATTCCATTGTATATTTCATTATACTGCTAGATTGTCTCTGCCATTTGTTTCTCCTCTTGGCGCGCATCCTCCAACAATGCCTCTTTGGTTAGGCCAACAACATTCTGCAATATTTTTTCCTCCCTTTTCTTCAACTCTTTGAGCCTTTCATCCACTTCTTGATAAATTTTGAGGGTGTCGCCCTACCATGGCTGTGTTCTCGCTTGTAAAATTTTCTCCTTCCTCTGAGGATCATCTATCTACTTTTGGAGGTTATTTTCTTCATTAATACCGACGAGCTTCTGCAAGACTGGTAGGGTATTTACAATTGCCAAGATCTTGTCGTGCTGCTTCTGCTTCACTTGTAATTCCTCCTCAATATTTTGGATGTTTGGATCCTCCTGCAGTGAGGTCCAAATCTGTGTCGTGTCATCCAATAATTTCTTTTAGTCTGCCACTATGTCAAAGATGCCTTTCAATGCTACCTTTAAGTCTTTCTGCCTCTACTCCTACACTTCTGGTGGCGTGCCTAGCTGCAACCTTATTTGCAGCTTTGGTATCTCCACTTCATACTCAAATTTTATATTTTCCAGTGTATTCTTTCATTCCTTGATCACGAGGGTGAGATTCGGGACCTTCTCTACTAGTGGTTCCTCCTCACTGACCTTCATGTTTGGGACTGTGCTGCAAGTATCTTCGATGGCTTTTTCTAACTGTTGTTGTCGCTAACATGCATCGTCTCTTTGCTTAGCCACCTTCTCTAGCTCCTTCTTCAGCACAACTTTCTGTTAGAGAATTATATATTATAGAGCAATGGAACATATAAAATATTGCAGAAATATAAAGATAGAAAACACATAAAATATTGCATAAATATAAACACAGAAAACACATAAAATCAAGAGAGACACAGATATATGTGGTTCACCAAATTTGGGCTATGCCCACGGAGAAACGACTAGTCCTTGCTTTTATATTATCCAGCCAAATGAAGAGATACAACCTACATTAGATCCGTTGTAATTCCCTCTTCGCTCTCACACAATCTCCTCTCTCTTTCGTGCTTACAATACCGATTTACATAGCCGCAATACAATTCCCTCATATATAGCGATGGGTTGCCTTCTAGGGGAGAGAACCCTAAATTAAACATAAATTCTACCACCAGATTATGAACTGGGGTCCAATGTGGTGATACCTATGAATAAAGAAGATAATCAAGCTCCACAGCCAACACTTTCTCCTTTTCCACCTGTATTGTCAATGTCAAGGTTCATTGTTCCAGCTCCTGCAGCTCGGTTGTTAAACATTGATGTAATTCATGTAACACCTAAATGGGTAGCGTGGAAATATTTATGTTGATGATCTTCCATGCTTTGGCCCGTTCTTTGTCCTCCGGTGTGTAGAAATATAGTGCCCCATCTAACACCTACAAAATTCTAACGCTGAATTGCAGTTCTATTCTTCGCTCTACCTGCAGTGATTGAGTTATTTGTTCTGGTTGTTTTTCTATTTGCGGAAATGCCTTCATCTCCACGAGTTGTACCTTAGCAAAGATCATTCTATATTGATCATCAATTCTATCCCAGGTCTCCGTTGTGATCTCTTGGACCTTCTCTCTGATCTCATCGATGTCCCCATTAGTGAAGAAAATCGCTTATGCACCCTTGGACTTATTTTCTTTATGCTTTTTCCTCTTACCTATCGTAGTTTTTGTTTCTCTCCTTCTAACAATAAAAGGTGACTCCTCTGATAATTCTACATCAATTAGGGGTTCCTCATTCTCGTGATCTATTTCCTCTGTTTCTATCTCTTCATCCTTTCCACTTGTACCTGCATCCTGCGAGGTACCCTTCTTTGTTCCAACCGCTCCACTAGGTGGATTCATCCATTCTTCCAGCCATTGTTGTACTACTGTGAATAAATCATCTTCGGTTACTAAGTATGGAAATGGGTGCCATGTCCTAGTTGGGTCCTTCATTGCCTTCACATAGGCTCTGTGGAAGTCCATTTTGAAGTTTGTAATGTGACAACACTGCTTATATAAACTAGGTGACAACCTTGGATGTTGATTCACCACCATGTGTAGATCCATTTCCATCACTGCAAAGAAAATCATATTCTATGTTACACGCATTGTCTCCTTAGTAAACCACAGGGACGCATACCTCGATGCTTTACAAACATCCACCTCGAAATATGGAAACTATGAGTCCTCTGGTTCTTTCCACACAACTAGTGCAATGAGGATTATCATCCAAGTGTAGTGGAACATCTTCCCCTGTTCCTATGCTTCCCTGTAATATGTTAAAAATTCCTTGCACAGATAGGCAACCCAGTTAAATTGGACCCTTGCACAACCAAAGATACTATAGTTGCAGTAGCCTCATTGGCCTTGCACTTCCTCATTATCTTACCTGCTAAGATGTGCATGATGAAATGCACTCCTTGTTCATCGATGGAATTGATATCATATCCCCACAACTTCGTCACTAGTCTGAACTTCTCCTTCATCATTTGTGCGATCTCCTTGTCCTTATTTTTTCCCACAAATTCCTCTACGGGGCATTTTCTCTACTGAGGCAATGTTGTGATTCTTCTGATTAACATCTAGATGCATCCATCATGCACCAGTGGGAGGAGTTGTCACACACATACTGTACTTGATGTGCTTTAGCCAAAGTGTGGCACATTCAACATATTCAAGAGGCCCTCTCTCTACAATCCTACAGCCCACTAGAACAACTCCAGCCTCATGACACCACTTTCTCGGTACCAAACCTGCTTCAGATATCTACTTGGTTCAAATTGCAGGTATTTTCTTCGGTTGTTAAATTCTCTACCTTCCATCTTCAGCTGAGGGATCTTCCCCAACACTTCACCCTCAAATGGAACTTCCTTCGATAATAATGGAGTGTACATGGCAAATTTTCCCTCCTTTGGCTCCTTAACCGACTTGTCGTTCGATTTTCTTGGTGGCATGTAAGGTGGGAGCACAACAGGAATCTCTTTGTCCTCTGCCTCCATGCCATGAAATTTGACATCCTCTTCACTATCATTGATCTGTTTAGGCATCTTCTGTTGCATCAATTTCTTTCCTTTGAGCATAGGCTTCTTCCTTTTATCTTCTTTTTTCTTCGTGCGCACTTCCTTCTGTGTTTTCTTCCTTGGGGATAATCTTAGTTCTGCCCCAGGGACCTCAACTGGTCCCTTCTCATGCTTCTTCTGTGGTTGTGGTTCTGTGGGTACCTGCTTTCTGGGCGACCTCTAGCACCTTGGGTACCTGGGTGTTGCTTATGCCTCCATAATACCCACTAATCCGCTTTCTGCAAATATTTTAACAAGTTCCTCAAAGCTCTCCTCAGACATACAAAAGCTCTCTTCTCTCCAAACTTAGATGCAATTTCTCAACTTCTCCAGACAACGAAGTGTCAAATGTGGCACAGGATATGGATTTTATAACGAATTTGAATTCTAGCCCCATGAATGGTTCAAGGTTTTCTCGTTTAATGCAGGTATGGGGCTAGATACAACCAATTGTGCTTCATAAATTCTCTTCTCCCACGCCCCTTAACTAAAAATTCCTTTTAATGGTAGATTTTTCCTTGCAACGGTCATATTTCTGGTCAACTTCGATGAACCTTCCCTCATAGCACAATCACCTTTTCTTTGTCACAATTCCTTCAGACTTTGTCATACTCCTAAGTATCATGCAGTAATATTCCTTTGGCGAAGACCCTTTCTGTAGAGTAGTTTATAGTCCCGCGCCCACTTTCAATTGTAGGTGGCACTAAGACTTCCTTCCCTTCATTTTTTAGTGTGCAGCTCCAGGGATAGATTCATCCCTGTATATCTTAATCTTCTACCATTCACTCGTCCTGGAATCAGCTGACCATTCAACTTTGTGAGCTAAATTGCACCACCATAAAAGATGTGCTTGATGATATATGGTCATAACCAATGTGTTTTAAATTTTCCTGGGAATTTCATGAATTTGTTGTCATATAATAATACAAGATATCCTTCTTGAAATGTCTTCTTCTTGATATTCCTATCATTCCAGGCTTTCTCCCTTGCTTTCCGCACTTGCTGATGGAACCCTGCTATGAACCTGACTTCTTCTAGAGCTAGTATCTGCGACATTCTTTCCTTCATAATGTTAGGGTATGCCATATCTCTGACAGTTGCAATTCTCAAACTTGGCACATTGTATTCCATAGGCATAACTGCCTCTTGTCCATATACCAACCTCAAAGGTGTCTGGCCTGTCAATTTCTTACATGTTTTTCTATATGCCCACAACATCGATGGAATCCTTAAATCCCAGTCATCTTTGTTTACATTGCATACCTTGGTTAATTCATTCTCCAGAATCTTATTGAAAGCTTCCACTGTTCGATTTTCTTAAGGATGATAAGGAGTTCTCTTATGGTGGTTGTTAGCTCTACTACATAACTTTGATATTGGAGATCAGAAGTGAGCTTGGTTGGTTTGGTTATGCTTCTAACTGGCTCATAATGGTTATTCTTGCCTTTTTCCTTTATCCCGCCCATTCTCCCTTCATCTTTGTTTCCTTTGTTGTTGCAAGCCCCGAGCGCTAAAGCCCGAAACCCCATAAAACCTTAGTCATGTGTCTTCACGCCTTATAAAATCATCGCCTTTAGTTACGGCCGTTGATCACCGCACGCCGATCCAGCAGCTCTCCTCGCGCTTGACAAAGAGACCCGCATGATTAAATCTCCACCACCCGATCATCTCCATTGGAGATCCAATGGTAGTCGCTCTCCCCATGTCCAAAAAGTGATGAAACATTAACGTGCGATGGAGATTTGTTTTCCTCTCTCCTCCGCCGCCACGCAACACGCGTCGAATAGAATCATGCGCCCTCGCTCTTTACTGCCCAAAGCCCCAAAGGCAGTGTGACCGATACTGCTTACTGCTTCACCTCATGACCCCGCTCCATAACCACCGTACGCTTTCGCCGCCCGACCATTGTTGGATCTGTCCGCCGAAGATCCAACGGCCCATGTTCGCTCTGCTCCCACCTCTTCCGATACCCTTCGCCAAGCCATCTCCGTTGTTTATCCTTCCGATCCGATGGCCAATCTTTCTCCCTCATCTAGCTTGTCCATTCGCCGCACAGGCCACATTCCTTGACCATTCTGTGTGCTCGAAGGATGAAGGTGACCAGCCTACCAGTACCAGTCGCAGTCGCTCATCAACAACCACATTTAACAGACAGTATGGCCGAAGAGAAAAATGATGGAGCATGAGCATGTAACTGCATTTAGCAGTTATGGAACTTCATGACTACGAACACTCTAGCTGTCCGAGAGGACAATAGAACACCTGAAAGAGATCAGATTCATCCACTAAAGCAAGCAAATGCACTCAGAGGCTCCATTAAGCAGTTAAATGCAGTTGGTGGTCAATTATGAACCCTCCATACCTAGAATGGCCAAGTGCCTTTTTAATGAAACTCTATATATACTCACAAACAAGATGTAATCAAGGTTGATGGTTGATGTTGTGATGTACGGTTCAAGTTCTGGAGACTGTAACTATTTTGACACTTGCAACGTCTCGTCTTAGTTTTTAGATAATATAAGCTTCTTTTGCTGTTAATTGCTCACTTTCCATTTATCTTCTCTTCCAAGTTGTGCCTAATATGATGTATTCTTGAACTCTTAATGTTTAGCATTAGAGTAGTTGTCATCCTATCTCTATGTTAAAATCTTGTATGTATCATTGAATGAGTTATTCGGGTTTCTCTTCTTCTGGTGCCAGAGAGTTGTCATCCTGTCTGTGCATTAGTAGATTGGATTTGCAGACTTCTTACTAGTTGCAGCTAGCCATCACATGGTCTTATGCATCTGTTGGTGTGGTCAGTATTCTCCATATTCACCCAATCTTAAACTGTGAGTAGTTGGTGGTCTAAAGCCTTGTAGTCTGACGGTGTTCACGCATGTCTGGAGTAAAGCAAAGTAGAAGTGGTTAGCTGGCTTGGACAAGCATCATTCATTCCATTCATCCATTTGCAACAATAAGTTGAATTTATATGTTACTCTACTAGAGGACCAACCTAGTGGCGACTCCACATTACAGTTCTGGCTCAGTTTGTGAGGCATACTCAGAGAAATCCTCAAAAATCACCAGCTGACCCAGTGCCTGACCCTGAGAAGATTGTTAAGCAAAGAAGAACATCATAGAAAGGAGCATCAGGATCAGGTAAGCCTAAACAATCTTATCTATCTCTGCAAGAGAAGATTATAGCTGAGTATGTACAGTTCAAAGCTATAGAACCTAGCATTGTTAGTGAAGAAGTACCCTCAAAGATTCATAAAGCTCCTTGTCCGTTAAGTCCACCTTTGGATCTTAGTCCAAAGAAAGCCTCCCATACAGTCCATCATATTCCTTTGTCCCTGTCATCTATTTCACTGCTCCCTACCGTTCAATCTGCTCGTATCCTTCCACCTACCCCAGTCATGGCAGGCCAACAAGCACCCACTAGGATGGAAAGAATCATAGCTGCTAGGTATGGACCCCTGGTCTTGCCCATTCCTTTGAATGTCATACCTACAGGAGAGTATCAGAAATACATGCCTAATTTCACTGGTATAGAGGGAGTAACAGCTGAAGAACACCTTGAATATTTTTATAGTTATGCTGATAACCTAGATATTGGTGAGGATGATGTGTGAATGAGAGTATTTGTCCAAAGCCTTGACAAAGAGGCTAGAAAGTGGTTTAGATAATTGACCCCTAGGTCTATAGTAGACATTGAAGCATTAGATTATGTATTTTTGAAGCACTGGGGAGACAAAAAAGACCTCCTGTATTACCATACCGAGTTTGGAAACCTCAAGAGGGATAATAGGGAATCATTGCCTAATTTTAATAAAAGATTTAATCATATGTATTGTAAGATACCAACTGAAGTAAAGCTTACCCCCACCTCTGCCAAACTCACTTATGCCAATGCTTTTGACTCTGATTTTCATCTGCTATTGAGAGAAAGAAGATGTACCACTCTGGCCGAAATGCAGGATGTAGCCCTAGAGGTAGATTCTAATATCATGGTTGCAAAAAATCTCAAAGGTCATGCCGATAGAAGGAGGCAGAGAGGTGAGGCTTCTTCTTCCTCTACTTCATCTTTAGAACCTAAATTATACAAAGTGACTAAAATGATAGAGTCCTTGGTTGCTGAAATATCTAAGCTGAAGGTTGAGTAGAGCTCCAGAAAGGCAAGGCTCCCAAACACATTTGCTCCAAGAAACCCAAATCCATTCAGAAGAGAAAATGATAAATTGCAGATCATTCATAGGGGTAAAGAAGTCGATGAAGAACAAAAGCTTAAGGCTCCTTTCTAAAACGTGGTCATGGAGGAGGAGCAGTTTGAAGAAGAGGATGAAATCCATTGCATGGAAGATAAGGGCAGTGTTTCCTTCTTGACATTGACTGACTATGAAGAAGCATTACTCTAGGACCAAACCGGTCAAGAGCCGGACAGAGAGACTATTTTGTAGATTGATGAACATCAAAGATATAATTTGAGGTCAAGACCAAGCAATGTCAAGGAGAATCCTATCCAAAGAACTGGTGTCCCCACAAAGCATCAGAACATCAAACAGAAAAGATGAGAAGCTGACCCGGTCATCCTTAAAGCACCAGTTCAAGAGATAAGAGGTCCTGACAAGTTCCCTTCCCCTTTCAGCTTTGAATCAGAAGTACAGAAGTTAAAAATATCTGTGCCTCTGATAGAACTTGCAAAGAGTGAAGTTTTTAGAAAGCGTATCCTTGATGCTCTAGAGCTAAAATCCACGCGAGCCTCCACTGACTATGTCAATTTGCAAGATGAATAACCTGCAGTTGTGCTTAGCCTAATGACTAAACTTGCTAATGATAATTCCCCATCATTTATAATGCCTGCCTAATATTACCAGACCTTATCATGATCTATTCTCCTTTGATTCAAGAAAGGTGAAATGTCTGGGGTTGATCAAATATTTAGCTATTACCCTAACTCAACTGCCCATGAAGAGCATGATGATGGAAATTGTGGTAACAGATGTCCCCTCTAAGTTTGGCATGTTGTTGTCTAGAGGGTGGATTAAGAGACTAGGTGGGACATTACAGAATGATCTATCTTATGCCACTGTCCCAGTCTTTGGGGGAGAAAGAAGGAGATTATATAGAGAGGCACAACTGGCATACATCATCAGTGGTGAGAAGAATCCTTCTAATCATCCTATCTACGCTGTGGACACTGACTTTGGGGCATGCATTCTCTAAATTGAAGAATATTAGAAGGCCTCCATGCAGCTCAATAAACCAATAGTCCAGGCCCTCGGAGAGCAAGGAAGTTAGGTTTGGGAGATTTTTTTGATGGAGCATGTTCAAGGAAAACTGCAGGAGCAGGGGTGGTGCTGATACCTCCAAAACAAGAAAGCACACATATGTCTTTTAGGCTAGGTTTCCAAGTCACCAACAATACAGCAGAGTATTAGGCTCTAATATTGGGTCTTAATGCAGCTAAAGACAGAGGAGTCAGAAACATAAAGGTGTTTGGAGATGCTGATCTCATCATTCAACAAGTGAACAAAACATTTCAAGCAAGGCACCCAAGGCTGAAAGCATACAGAGATGAGGAATGGAGTCTCAAATATTCTTTTGATAATTTTTGTATCTCATATATCTCTCATATATCCCTAGAGTAAAGAATCAGCTTGTTGATTCCCTTACTATGTCTGCTAGCATGTTTATCCCTACCATGCCTCCCAGAGTAGTTTATGAAGTTCAGATAAAATATAGACCATCCTTGCTTGATAATGTCCAACATTGGAAAGTTTCTGAGGATGATGATGAAGTGAATATGTTTATGCAAGTCATTGATGAATTCTCTGAAATGCATATTGACCAAGAGAATGAAGCCTTGGAGGAAAGTCACCATCCCCAACTTAGAAACAAAAATGGCAAAGATAGCATTGTCCATCCGCCCAACAATCAGATACCTAAAGGTCTAGTTCCCTTAGAAAATTTGTTTGACTAGAATGATGTGCCTTATAAGGCTTCCCAAAAAGAAGATCAATCTACAGTCTATAAGCATAACATAGGGAGTCTAGAGCATCCAAGATACATAAATCTGTCCACCCATATATCTGTTGCCCAAAGTTCTGAGTATTGCAATTTAATGAAGCAATTTGCTAATGCTTTTTCCTGGAAATATAGTGACCTAAAAACGTATGAAAAAAAGATCATCTAGCATAAAATTCCTTTAGAGAAAAGCACTATCCCTTTTAAATAGAAACAAAGGCCCATAAATCCTTTGCTCCTCCCTCTGATTAAATAATAAATGAAGAAGTTGTTGGCTGCGAAAATCATAGTGCCCTTGAGATATTCAAAGTGGGTAGCCATCTTGGTAGTTGCGAGGAAGAAAAGTGGAGAAATCAAGCTTTGCGTTGATTTCAGAAATTTAAACAAATTCTCTAAGAAAGACAATTATCCTCTACCCAAGATGGAGCATTTGCTACAGAAAGTATCAGGAGCCAAAGTGATGTCTTTCCTGGATGGATTTTCAGGGTATAATCAGGTTGTTGTGCATCCAGATGACCAAGAGAAGACTGCATTCACCACTCGTTGGGGCACTTTTATGTATTCCAAGATGCCTTTTGGGTTGGTGAATGCTAGAGCCACCTTTCAGAGAGCTATGGATATAACATTTGTAGGGGAGAAGGATAGGTTTGTCCTTATCTACCTAGATGATATAATAATGTACTCTAGTAGCCATCAAGACCATTTTCAGCACTTGAAGAAAGTGTTTCTGAAGTGCAGAAGGTTTGGGATTTCAGTCAATCATAAAAAGTCACAGTTTGCTTTAGAAGAGGGCAAGTTTTTAGGACATGTTGTTTCTGTTGCAGGTGTCAAAATTGACCTAGAAAGAGTAAGAGCAATATAGAACTTGTCTATCCCGAGATCAAAGAAGGATATTCTGTCCTTTCTGGGCAAGATAAATTTTGTAAGGAGGTTTATCCAAAATTTCGCAGAACTTGTAAAACACATTACCTCCAAGTTGAAAAAGGGGTCAGAAATCAAACAGACTAATGTAGCAAGAAGATCTTTTGAATCCATCAAGAGAGCTATAATGGAAGCTCCTACTTTGATCAACCTAGATTACAGAAAGGAGTTCCATATATTTTCTTTGCCTCTGATGAAACCCTTGCAGAAGTTTTGTTGCAAGTAGATGAGGAAGGTTTAGAGCATCCAGTGGCATTTTTCAGCAAAACCTTAAGGGATGCTGAGTTTAGGTATGATATCATTGAAAAACATGCATATGCTTTTATCAAATCTTTGAAAGACTTCAGAGTTTACATTTTGCATTCCAAGGTAATTGCATATGTGCCCTTTTCTTCAATGAAAGATGTTCTAATGCAGCCAAATGCTGATGGAAGAAGGGCTAAATGGATTGCAAAGCTTATTGAATTCAACATAGAATTGAAGCCCACCAAGCTTTTCAGAGGCCAAGGCCTTGCTAGATTAATGGTTGAAGAAAATTGCAGAATGCTGGACATGAATCTGATAAGCACGAATTCAGATGATGGTCATATAGAAGGGGAAACAGTTGAACCAGGGAAAAATCAATCGTTGGCAGAAAATCTAGCTTTTTGTGAATGGTATTTTACCATAGCTCAATTCTTGCTAAAGCTAGAAGTTCCTCCAAGCCTAAGTTCAAGCCAAGCCAGAACTATTAAGCTCAGGGCAGCTAAATATTGCACTCATGAAAATCTTCTCTACTGGAGGGACCCCTCTAGGGTTCTTTTGAGGTGTCTGGAAAAAGAGCAATCCATGGAGGTTATGCAGCAGTTTCATTCCAGCATATGTGGAGGGCATCACTATTGGAAAACTACAACCCATAAGATCCTCAAAGCTGGATAATATTGGCCCACCTTGTTTTTGATGTCTTTTCATTTGTTAAATCTTGTGATAGGTGCCAAATATTTGAAGGGAAGCAGCAGTTGAAATCCCTACCCTTAAAAGCAATACATGCTAGTGGCCCTTTTCAACAATGGGGTTTGGATTTCATAGGGGAAATCAATCCACATTCCAACGGCCAGCACAGATGGATCTTAGTAGCCATTGATTACTTCACTAAATGGATTGAGGTCATCCCTACCAGAAAGGTTGATCATCATGTGGTTATGAGGTTCTTAACAGAGAATATCTTCACCAGGTTTGGTTGTCCACATAAAATAGTCAGAGACAATGCAGCAACCTTCAAGGCAAAAGAGTTGGTGGACATGTGTGACTCAATGGGAATTAAGTTAGTTCATTCCACCTCATACTACCATCAAGGCAATGGTCTAGCAGAATCTTCCAACAAGAGCCTAATAAGGATAATTAAAAAGATGTTGGAGGACAACAAAAAGAATTGGGATTCTAAGCTCAAGCATGCATTGTGGGCTGATAGAGTGACCATGTTAGAAAATTATATATTACAGAGAAATGGAACACATAAAATATTGCAGAAATATAAACACAGAAAATGCATAAAACAAGAGAGACACACATATACATGGTTCACCCATTTTCGGTTATGTCCATCTCGAACAGCCAATCCTTCCTTTCTATTGTCTAGCAAAATGAAGAGACACAACCTACAACAGATCTGTTGTAATATCCTCTGTTTTCTCTCACAGTCTCACCTCTCTACTTCTCGCTCAAAGAATACACATCTATTACACATCCTCAAATACAATGCCCTCATACAAAGAGAGGGGTTGCCTTTTAGGGAAAAAATCCCTAAACTAAACATAAGTTATACCGTCAGATCATCCACTTAATGAACGACCCAGATTGACTAGAAATTAATATACTTTTACAAGGAAATTTTACCTTTGTTTTTAGCTTCGGGGGCTACCCCCGAAACCCCCATCGGGGGACCGCTGGCCCCCAGACCTCCCAGCTAGGGGGGATCGGCCCCCCCGGACCCCTGCAGGGGGGACACGTCCCCCGTGCACCCCCCCGGATGGAGGGGTGTGCAAACTTCTTGGGGTATACATCTGGTTGAAACAAAGACCTCTAAACAATCATGCTCCATACTCAACAATCTCCCACTTGGAGAATGATTGTAGCAACTCCACTGCTGCTTCATTTGTTGGATAATGACTCCTCTTTGGACCTGGCTATTTCTCATCTTCATCATCATCCTTGAAGACCAATCAAAACTGAGAATATTCTTAGTTTCTCCCTGGTTAGTATATCTGCAGGATTCTGGCTAGTGTGTATCTTTTCCAGCCTCAACTCTCCATCTTCCAACACTGATCATATGAAATGGTACTTGAGTTGTATGTGTTTAGTCTTGGAATGAAATGCTAAGTTCTTTGCAAGATGAATGGCACTTTGGCTATCACTGTATAACGTGCCCATATCATGTTCCTTACCCAATTCACCCATAAACCTTTGTAACCAAATCATTTCTTTACTAGCCTCTGTAGTAACAACATACTCTGCTTCTGTTGTTGAAAGCGCAACAACACTTTGGATTTTTGAAACCCAACTGACAGTTATTCCACCAACAGTAAATACATATCCTATAGTGATCCTCCTATTATCTGTGTCACCTACCATATCTGCATCAACATATCCTTGTAGAGAAATGTTTGAACCACCAAAGCATAATGGTTGATTTGTGGTACCTTTCAAATATCTGAGAATCCATTTCACTGCCACCGAATGTTCCTTTCCTGGATTGTTCATGTACCTGCTTACAACTCCATCTGCATGTGAAATATTAGACCTTGTGCAAACCATTGCATACATTAAGATTCCAACTGCTGATGCATATGGAACTTTAGACATATAATCCATGTCTTCTTGGGTCTTTGGGCACATTTCCTTACTAAGTTTGAAATGGCTAGCAAAAGGTGTACTAACTGGTTTTGCATTGTGCATATTAAATCTTTTCAACACCTTTTGTATGTACTCATTCTGAGAAAATGTTAATTTACGATTTTTCCTGTCTCTAGTTATTCTCATACCAAGGATTTGTTTTGCAGCTCCCAAATCGTTCATTGCAAATGAATTTGCCAATTTTCTTTTGAGAACATTTATTTCTTGCATGTTAGACCCTACAACACACATGTCATCTACATACAATAACAATATAATATAGTTGCCATCATTTTTCCTTTTCAGATAAACACAATGATCAGAGTGACATCTAGTATAACCTTGTTTAGACATAAACTTGTCAAATTTTAGATACCACTATCTTGGAGCCTGTTTTAAGCCATACAAGCTCTTCGTCAACCTGCACACTAGTTTCTCCTTCCCTTTCACTTCATATCCTTGTGGCTGTTGCATATATATCTCTTCCTCCAAATCCCCATGGAGAAAGGTTGTCTCTACATCTAACTGCTCGAGATGCAAATCTTCAACTACTACTAGACTTAAAATAGTTCTGATTGAAGTCATTTTAACAACAGGAGAAAATATTTCATCAAAATCAATACCTTTCTTCTATGCAAACCCCTTCACCACAAGTCTAGCTTTGTACCTCTGTTTTCCTCCATCGTCTTCCTTCAACCTGTAAACCCATTTATTCTTCAATGTAGTTTTTCCTGTAGGCAACCTGACTAAGTCCCAAGTCTAGTTATGCATTAAGGAGTCCATCTCTTCTTCCATGGCTACCTCCCACTTCTTTCTGCTTTCAACCTGCATTGCTTCTTCATAACATTCGGGTTCACCAGAATCAGTCAACAATAAATAATATAATGAAGCAGAGTATCGTTCAGGGGGTCTACTTATCTTGGTAGATCTTCTAACACCACTTTCAGGTGTTTGGGGTGCCTGTTGCTGTTGTGGTGGTTGCTGCTGTTGTGGTTGTTGATTATTAT
>APFE031326919.1:9148-25829 GCA_000404065.3 Pinus taeda
AACATGCATTTACCATACAAGAAATCAAGTGTTTAGATCCTACCTGTAGTCCAACGTTGTTGTAGTAATCCAGTCTCGTCGATCCGGATGAGCTCCTCCTTCACTTCGAAACCTGCAATCACTAACAATCAAACGATTAAATAGCACCTGAATATCTCATAAAATAAAACATATTCAACATACAGACCAAGGAGTATATGAAACAACTCATTAATAACAAATTATTGAGAAGAATGGACTTATTTGTATTAATAGGAAACAAAAGAAACCATTACAACCTGAGCCTTGGTGTTGTGCAAGTTCCTCCCAGGGTCCAGCAAGAGTTTTCCTTTACTTTGATAAGCTCACCCACTTCCAAATGAAAAAAGAAAGGATGGTAATCTCTCCTCACAAGCTTCTACAAGTGGGAGAATGTTGGGTTGTGTTATATTCTTTCCACGACTAGCCCCGTAGTCAACCAGGGGGTTAGAGGGGGGGTGAAGCCCTCCTTTGTTGTGCCGATTGTGTAACGAGGGCTGGGGAGGTTTACAAGGTGTTTGAGGCATACCCATAACCCCACTTTATGGTGTTTGGGGCAGTGCCCTGGAAAATTTTCGTTTTGGACCGTATGTTACAATGGGCAGACGCACCTATGTTTTGGTGCATGATTTTCACACACGTTTTTGGACGCGATGGTTTTCGGTCCATGGTATTGGATGCAATGGTTTTTGGTCCATGGTATTGGATGCTTTAGCATGTATAAATATGTATTATAACATTGAAAGGAAAAAAATGAAAAATCAAGCTGGTAGTCTCGGTTTTGGGATCCAGGGGAAAATCTCTGTGTATATGTGTTTTAAGTGTTATGCTCTCACATTGTTTATTTTCTATGTTTTAGAATTCGTATGCAGGTAATTTATGTACAAGGTTAAAACCTACAAGACCTAACTGCTGGAAATATTCTTATTCGCTGGGAAGTCAGATGAGTATGAAGAACCTTCTTGGGAAGAAATTTTACTGAATTTAGCATGCTATTTATATGCCCAAGTTTCTTCCATGTGCAGAGATTTCAACACTGAACAAGCATCAATTTTATCCCACAATTCTGCAAACAATACATTAGACAAATCCAAATGCAACGAAAATATTTTTCTGAAAAGAAAATCAAGCTTTCTCCTAATATTAGAAATTTCAGAATGAATAAGGGCAAGACTAGCATTAAAGAAAATATAATGATTCTTGGATTTATTGAGGCTATGCTTGATTCTAGCGAAGGGGGGAATGAACGATGAGTCTCTACATCTCTTAAGGAAAGCTAGATCTGATTTCAACTTGGATACCCGCAGGCTTGCACATTGAAAATGACGAACGTTTAAAGACGTGGCCCTCCCGTGCAGGGTAGTGATATTTGAATTTAAGATTTTGTGATGCATATTCTGAATAATAGAAACATTTTCGGAAGAAATCACATCAGAAAAATTAGTTCGACACATTTCGAACCAACCAGTGTGGTTCATCATCAGGACACGATGAAGAATCAGATCATAGCTCTAGGTTAAATAGGGATATAGGCCTTCTAACAGCTAAAATGAAACGGGTATATTTGAGTGAGCGAGGAAAACAAAGAAAAATTGGAAATTTGTATTATTATTTGTAATAATTAATTAATTAATTAATAAGTTGTATTTATATAAGTAAACTAAGAGTTAAATAATAGATATTATTTTAAGGGGATTCAAACTAATGGTCAAAGGGTCAAATAATAATTAATTAGATAGATTCTAACTAACTAAAAACTAACATAATAGTAAAATAAACATTTTTTTTTATTTATTTATTAATAAAAACATTCTTTAGTTTTATATTTTAAAATTATTTATTTATTTAATAACTAAGTAAATGTATACTAAATAAAAACCATAAAAATAATAAATTAAAAATATCTAAATGAAAAAAAAAATATATATATATAATATATATATTATATATATATATATAATATATATATAATATATACGGAGTACAAGAGAAACACCTTAACCTAAGGGGAAGAATGCCAAAAACTGGAAAGGGGAATGAGAAGCCAGAAAAAAATAGAAAAGGAATCAGATAGGAAAGAGAAAGAAACTAGGAGGAAAGGGCAGGAACGCAACAACTACTAATCTTCCATTCATCATCCCTATTAAGATTATTATGCCTCTTCTTAATTTCTATGGATTCCATAAATTTACGGTGATGGAAATGAGAAACCTTCGCAATGAACTTAGCCTCTTCAATGAAAATATGATGTTTTGTCTTCTCTGTATTCTCTGCTAAGGTTGAAGAGAGAGTTCTATTGTGCTTAATATCATCAACGTGCTCTTAATCCTTTGATTAATGGACCTCTCTATTTCACCAATGTAAGAGGTTCCACAAGGGGTGATATAAACATCTTTCATATCTTTCGGGTCCATTGGGTCTTTTACCAACTTTAAGGAATTCCTAATGGTGTTAAGGGGTCTAAAGGTTGATGGAATATTATGCTTCTTAAGGATTATCACAATCTTGTCAGTTTTCCCTTGGATGAAGGGGAGGTGAACTCTAGAAATACGATCGCTAGGGTCTTTTCTAACATTGGGACTCTTGTTAGCTTTGAGAAAAGCTTTAAGGCCATGCTGCCTACTATAACCATTATTGGCGAAAAGCTTCAAGATATGGGATCTCTCCTTGGGATAATGGTCCGTATCAGAAACCCTCTGAGCAGGAGTAGCTAAAGTGTAGAGAACAACTAATTTTTGAGCAGGGAAATGATGGGAAATGCCGTGAAAGATCAAATGGACAACCTTGAGAAATATATAAACCCCCTTTTATATCTTTATTTTCCATAGAAGGCGCGACTAGGGTCATGGAATTTCGAAAAAGAAGGTTTTCAAGCTTAAAAGGACTCTTGCTCTTCAGTCATCAGGCTGAAATGATGAGGTTCTCTCAAATTTATAGTGACCCACAAGAAAAAATTCCTACAAAAATTATAGTGAACCTCAAGCATAAAACCCCAGAAAAATTACAGTGAACCCCAAGCAAAAATTTACTGAACCCCATGCAAAAAACCCTGGAAAATTTACAATGAATCCAAAGCATAAAAACGGGGAAAAATTTAAAATGAACCACATGCTCATGGATAAATTCAGTGAACCCCATGCAAAAAAACCCTACAAAATCTATAGTGAACCACAAGCAAAGAAAAAATTATAATGAACTGTAAACATAAAAACACCAAAGAGTGCAAACTTCCCATGATTTGAAACTGTTTACAAACAGAAAGTTAGCAGCTAGTAGGAATGGAATTCTACAAGACTTCCAATGAAAAAGCCACTGAGCCACAAAAAGCCTGCAACATAAGTGTTGAAGACCTTGACCCCTCGCCACACCTCACTTGCAAACCCAACTGAGCTTACCTGTAGCAAAAAATCACAAAGGGGTAAAAAATAACTACAAATGAACCACTGAAAATGCCTAAAAAGTTCGAAGGAAAGAGAATTTACCCTGGAAAAAAGCCACTAGAGCATGACAACCCCATGTCCACCATGTCCATTGTTGAACCGACTGAAATCTAGGGCTGGATCAGCAGAAAACAACTGTACCAAGCATTGGCATGCCACATCCATGGATCAACGAGGCATTAAAATCAAAATTTTCAACCACAACAGTGAAACCCCTGAATAAATCACAAACCACTTCTATCAGCACACAAACTACTTCTCTTAGAAATGAAACCGGTGAAGCACAATCACCGAGTGTATGATAAACAACATTAGGGTGTCGAACGAACAACAGTCGGGGCAAAAGAATGCCCACACACTGGCCTCAAGCAAAATAACACATCCTTCAAACGCAGTAAACCCTAAACCCTAATCGATGAGGAAAAACATGAGAAATGAGGTCCTGGTAAATTCCCCACCTACCATGACAGGTGGGATGATGTGTTGGACACATGTCATACAGTTGAATCGATGTTGAGGTGGTCATTTGATGTCGCGACAGGGAGGACGTGCAACAAAAGACATCCCTCCCCTATCAAATTCTAGTATATCCCATGAATAATAATTCAAAAAATGTAAAAATATGTCTATTTTTATAAAATTGCAGATTTTGAAAATATATGGAAATCTAGAATATTCAAATTAAATAATTAACTTCATTGCTATCAATTAAATTCAACAATATTCCCAAATCAAAATAAATTTAACTTAAAACTACCATATTCAAAATTTAATATCTTAACCATGTATACATATCAAACAATCATTTTACTGTCGCATGCCAAATACGTCTTTCCCCTTTTTCGATACAACTTTCTTTTTTGTGATAAAAATTTTTAATTCCCCTTTTTCCAAACATTTTTTTTTTTTTTCTTATAAATACTTTTAATCTTAAAAGGGCAGTGATGTAATTTGACAAGTATTTTTTTTGGTTAAATATTGTTAAAAAAAAAATCAATACTTGTTATGAAACTTCATTGAATATTCGATGTAGTTGTTAAATTGATTTTAGTCGTCAATCTTAATAAATGCGTTTGCGTTATCAAACACTCCATACAATTGTTAAAGTAATTTTAACCGTCAAATTTAATAAATGAGTTGGATTTTAAATTGTAGTCATGAATACTTCTGGTTAAATTTCACCAAATACCAAATATTTCATATAGTTGTTAAATTGATTATAGTTGTGAACATTAATAAACGGTTGGCTTCATCAAACATTCCATACAGTTATTTGCTTTATTTTAGTTATCAAATTTAATAAAGAGGTTGGATTTTAGCTTATTATCTTGATGAAATATATAGATATGAAGATTTTTAAAAATAGATTTAAAAAAAAAATAAAAATTATTCAAAAAATACTCTAAAATTTAAATTAGAGTATAATAAAGATCATATTTAAATATAAGTTAATAAATGACATATTAATAATTTTATTCAGGAATTTTATTTTTAAAAAGTTAAAAATGATTAGTTTTTCTAATTGATAAGAATTTTGATTATGGAAAGATTGGGATATGTGTAGACCTTGATTCTTAGAGACAACAACCATTGATTTATTTGTAGGGTTTAAGGATATCCATAAATAAGTAGGTTAAGACTTATACTTTCCTTGAAGATCTAATTTTAGTGAATGTATAGAGTAAGAACTTTGATTGTCCTCATTAGTATTGTGAGTTCTAAAAAGACTCTTTTAGGTGGCAACTTAGAAATCCCAAGATTGAAGGAGGTTTCTTTCTTCTAGGCCTAATGGAATTCAATCAACACATAAACGCTTTTGCAAATGAAATAACCAAGTTAAATGCTAAAGTTCTTAAAAAATGGGGTTCTTCATGTTTAAGGCATCACCTAAGCTCATTTGTGTTTTATTAATCGTGAAGACAAATCATCATTTTTACAATCAATAAATGTTAGGATATTCCCATCATCATGCAATATTAAGTAAGGAAAGACGAAGTGAAGGGACTTGTTCACTAGTCCTCCACATGCAAGACTTAATTCTTATCTAGAATTTTGAATTCTTTGGCATAATAAATCCAAACTCAATTGAGATAATAACATATTTTGTTGTGAGTCATGGACCATTGTTAGTGATGGTCTACTATGGGCTCATGCATCCTTTTAGTAAAAACTTATTTCTATCTCTAATATTATGCGCTTTAGAGTTCTTAGATAATGAAAATGGTTTAGATGGTTTTGTAGTGTAATGTTGATTTCTTGTTCTAGGATGATGTAGTTTTTCTGGTGTGTAGGGTTCTAGGAGTTTGAGATGGTGGTGTTACTTTGATCATGTGATCAATTTTAAGCCCAAAAATGAAAGTGCCCAGATCTTCTTGAAACCAATACCAAATCAAATTGCCTATTGATCTAAATCCAACTCAACTTGAATCACTCAAAATTGATATTATATGCTCTAGATATCACGTTGTGATCGTTTTCCCAAACAGGCAAAAATATTGTAGGTACAGTGACTATGGAGTCCGTACACTGACTGGGAAGGGTGAATGGACATGTTGATTTGGTTTCTCAGACCAATGGCAAACTGCCACTTGTCCTCTATGGATTGGTTTGAATTTTGCTCGCTATTGATTTTTGGGTTCGTGGTCCAATGGGTGGAAGCCATGTGGGTGAGTGGTGGGCAGCCATGTGGTCTCCTAATGGTAGGTCAAAATTTAATGGCCAAGGATCGAACTACTCCATAGTGATTGAACATGATACCTCCCACCAAGAGGCAAGGAGCCTTACCACTAGGGTATGTAATGTTTCTTATTAACAACGGGACAAAACTCATATAAAAAGGTTATGTAGAGCGCATATAGGGGAAGGGGCTAGGGCTAACCCCTAGCCCCCAGCCACACCCCACACCACATGACCATGGCGGAGGAGAGTGAAGGGCTAGTGCTTAGCCTTCTGTCAAGGTCTCAACACTCGCAACAATATGCCACTGGACCGCAGACACAACCCAAGGGTGGTAGTTGGAAGGGTAGAGTGTTAAGGGCCTAGCCATAGGTCATTTCCCATGACATATAACTCTTGGTGGAGTGTATGGGCGCCAGCCTAGAAGGCGCTAGGCTATGGCCCTAGCTCTAGTCACATGTCATTACATAGGACCATACCCCAGAGCCGACAGGCGGTAAAGGGTTTGGGCAGAGGAAAAGGGCTTAGCCCTTGGTCATTTGACCATCACACATGACCATGGAATAGAGGCCATAGGTGCTATGTGGAAGGTGCTTGGAAAAGGCACTATGCTAAGGGGACTATCCCCATGTTTTATGACCTGATATGACCACCCGCGCAACAAGTTGGCAGCCCAACGGGAAGGGCAGTTTGTTAGCCCAACCCATGACACCGTGTCGCCATATGACTAGTCGCCCAGTTTTAAGGGCTAGGCTAGTGGGGTTAGCTGTTAAGGCCCAACCCACAGCCTTATGTCCCCATAGAACCTAATTTTTCAATCTCAAGGCATTCGAGGCTAATTTAAAGGTTCAACAAAATGCACCTACAGAGGGCAACATTGTCGCTCTGTTAGTGATTTTCGGGGGGGTGGTGGGGGGGGGGGGCGAAATTGGTAGGACATTTAGCCAGAAGGTCAAATTGTAGGATCGTTAACAATCAAGTTCATGAGAGAGATTGGAAGCTCATAAAGTTTTGAATTCTTATCAAAATTAAGCTCAGAAAGAGGCTGTTTAGGGCTTTTTCGATGTTCAGAATCCATTGGTAACCTCTAATTTCTTATTTTAGGACATCTTCAAAGTATTTTTGGAGGTTTGAGACTAAATATGCATGGATCAGACAGGGTTTGGAAGTAGTTATGGGAGGTATTTGGGCATGGAGAAGACCTTGTAGGGATATTTTTAGTTCTAGAAGGCTACTATAGCAACTGTAACTAGTCGGGTTCAACTCAGGTTCATCTTCTCTTAACATGAAGTTCTGATTATGTGCTTCAATGTGGAATTCAAGGGTTCACTTGATGTTTTTATCTCATTACAGTTGAAGTATGTCATCCATGGTATTTTTTAAGGTTTTTTATTTTTCCTATATATAGTATTGTAAGCGACTATTTTGGTTCGAAAATTTATATGTATAGAATGTATGTGAATATTAAATTAAAAACATGTAATTTACTATTAAAATTAGTATTTTTTTGAATAATATCATCATTTAACCATATAAATGTAAAAAATAGGCGAATTTTTAATCAAATTGACAAATATTTTTTCAAAAAAGTTCAAAAAATAGCCCATTTGCGAAATTTCTCCCTTAAATGTTTCCCTAATGTCATCTTTGTAGGAGATGTTTTGAGTTGCTACTATTGTGAGAGTTCTTTACAGGATAACATTACCTTGTAGGGGTAATAAGAATAAATTTATTTGCAACAAACGTTTATATACTTCATTGATACTGAATATATGACTGGACTAGTCATGTTGACAGACCCAAAGATGTAGCTCGGGAGAGGTGAAATCTATCAACAAACCTTTGTCTTGCTCTTCTTTATGTCTGCATGGATTATGTGTTGTTATGTTAATTATGTTAAGCTACATATAAATACTGATTCATGATTTGAAGAGCCATTGTAAACCTTTTTGTCTCAAGACCCATTTTAACCTAGAAAAGCATTAACACAACCCTACGTTTCGTTTTAACTGATTTTGGAAAAGAGCAAGAAATAACCTAATCCAATTTCAGGTCATACTTGATGTTTGGCACCGTGACTTCATCCATAAATTTTTCTACATTATAACTTTCTTTATATATTTTTAATATTTAGTTTAACTCTTTACCCTTTCCAATATAAAAAACAATAAAGTTATCATGCCCTTATTGTATTCAAAATTTTCATTAAATTACATATATCCAATATCTGACTTTGTACAGATACGTTGAGCTAAGATATATTCAAATATAGTGGAGGATCATGAGTGTATGAAACTTGTTTGACTAAATTGTCGAAACTTCTATGATTATGGATCTATTTGTAAAATAAATTTGGTCATATATTTACGCCACTCCCCTCTCATTATCACTCTGCACCATCTGATAGTTGTTAGACAAATAGATTTTTATAAACCCTTAATCTTTAGCATCTTTGCCTCTGTGGTGAGGGAGGGTTGTGTGTAAAGACGCTCATTCCAAGCGGTATTTAATGACTTCCATTACTGGCAAACCCATGTTCGACATCGACTCTGACTACTGTATGAAAAAGCTAGTTCTCATATTCGTCTACAAGCAATAAGCCAACAAGTTACCTAACAAGCATGGTCCCAATAGTCTTCCTACTTTTGCCAACATTCATAAAAGGCGAACTCCTTTTTGCATTTTTCTACATTATAATGAAAATCTGAATGAAAGGTAATCTTACCTTTGCACTTTTGTATAGGGTTCTCTAGATTTATGCATTTGTTTCCCCCATATTTATCAGCTGGGAAATGCTTATCATGGATAGGAAGTCTAATCAAAATTCAAGTTGAGTAATCAGATTGCTAGTCTGAGCTACGTGATTCCAATCCCATTTTCCAAAATCTAGGAGGAGATGGCACAAATCTGGCAACAAATAATGATGATGATTTCTCAAAGATCTAGTACAACCTTTTGCACAATTTTCCATAGCCTCTATAGAATTGCAGAGTGTTAGGCTATGAATGGTTGAGGTACTCTTACTCCTTATACCTATTTTTGTATATACGTCTCTCCATGATATTCTTTCCTACGTATGTAATGATATGGGAATCATCCATACACATATTTTTGAATAAGCTGAGATTATCTTCATCAACAAATATAATGTTGTTCTTTCCCCGCTGCTGAAGTATGGTTGGAAACAGAGGAGGATTGCATAATAAACCTCCAATGGGTATGTTTTCTCCACCGTAGGAAGCCAAAAACTAAAGAAAGTAATTAAAATCAAAGCCATAACCACACAAGAATATCCTAAACAAAGATGAAAACATGAGCATTTGTTCACTGAGATATATAGACACAAACACTAATTTAGAGAATTGTTGAAAATGATTAGCTTCTTCATTACC
The DNA here is from genome assembly GCA_000404065.3 of Pinus taeda. Classification (NCBI taxonomy): domain Eukaryota; kingdom Viridiplantae; phylum Streptophyta; class Pinopsida; order Pinales; family Pinaceae; genus Pinus; species Pinus taeda. Next base: position 18,675 of record APFE031326919.1, read on the forward strand.
TCAGCCACATCTGTACAGACTCTAATTTTTTCATAGTATTAACCTATAATATCAAGCTGAGATGTTAGAATCACAAGTTCACAGAAGTTAGAATTACATCTTATACTTATTTATTCTAGGCTCCTTGGTAAATATAATTTTAAAAATAACTTACATTGTACACACTAAATGAAATATGATAAATATAATTTTAAAAATAACAAACACTATACACATTAAATGTTATAACATATTCTTTATGTATATCATGGGAAAACATGGAATTTCAGTGACCTTCCATTTATGAACTTCCTAAATAGTTTCATATTCATATTTTATATTTTCTTTATGTTTGAAAAGGTTTCACGGAACATGCATCTCTTTTCTTATCTTCATTAACAATTTCGTTGGTTATCTCAATACATTTTCATAGTCAAAACAACTTCCTACAAAAGAATCAATCTCATGGCAATTACCAAGACCTGAAACACCTAAGAATGAGGGAGACACCTTTTTCTTCTAATATGAAGCAATCCTGATCAACCTTCTTGCACATGCAACTTGACTGATCACCCTCAACCAGATCATCGTTAGGAGAAACTTAAGCAAGCAACATACATTTCTCTCCCATGATTAGATGATGCAAATATTAACAAATTGATATCTCTTATGTAATCCAAGTTTAGTGTACAAGCACAAATAAAATCTACTGTGAAAGAACACAATGAAATAATATCGTATTAATAATAAAAAAACTTCTTTATACATGTGCTATCTAGGTATGAGACAGTTGTGTCTCGGTAACTTATTAAGTGTAAAAACAGAATGTAAAACTAATTATATATTATAGAATAACAATCTTGAAGCATTAGTTAACATTCCCCCTTAATCTGAAGGGACATTTGACATGTTGAGTAACATTCTAAAATTTTCAAACTTTTCACTTCTTAGTGCCTTTGTAAATATGTCCGTGATCTACTCTGAAGTAGGAAATGTGTTAGATGAATAATTTTTTCCTTTAATAAACTCCACAATGAAATAACATCGTATTAATGATAAATTTACTTATTTATACATGTACAATCTAGGTATGAGACAATTGCGTCTCAGTAGCTTACTAAATATAAAAACAGAATGTAAAACTAATTACATATTATACAATAACAATCTTGAAGGATTAGTTAATATTCTTCCCTTAATCTGAAGGGACATCTGACATGTTGAGTAATATTATGAACTTTTCAAACTTTTCACGTCCCAATGGCTTTGTAAATATGTCTGCGATCTTTTCTAAACTAGGACAATGTGTGAGATGAATAACTTTGGCCTCTACATAATGTCAAATCAAGTGATATTTGGTGTTAATATGCTTGCTTCGATCATGAAACTTGGTATTCAACATAGTTACCGATCAAAACATGAACTATTACCTCAAAACATGTATTGTAGCCCAAAAACCCCAAAAAAACATGAAAAAACAACCCAAAAATGAAATTTATGTATTCTAGAACGATGTCTTTTCTTTTAGGGTAAATTTTCAACATTTTTTAAATGGAAGTAAAAACCATTTTCTTCTGCAAAATGGAAGGAAAAAAAACACTTAAAAAAGTGTTGATTGCAGAATAACAAAAAAAAACGGGGTTACAATTTTGACATTTTTTAGCAATGGAATTAAAGATAAATATCCTGATTTTGAAACACTATGAACTTCCAATGTGTCAGATGAATAACTTTGGCCTCTACATAATGTCAAATCAAGTGATATTTGGTGTTAATATGCTTGCTTCGATCATGAAACTTGGGATTCAACATAGTTACCGATCAAAACATGAACTATTACCTCAAAACATGTACTGTAGCACAAAAACCTCAAAAAAACATGAAAGACAACAAAAAAAAACATGAAAAAACAACCCAAAAATGAAATTTCTGTATTCTAGAACGATGTTTTTTTTTAGGGTAAATTTTCAACATTTTTTAAATGGAAGTAAAAACCATTTTCTTTTGTAAAATGGAAGGAAAAAACACCCTTAAAAAAAGTGTTGATTGCAGAATAACAAAAAAAAACGGGGTTACAATTTTGACATTTTTAAGCAATGGAATTAAAGATAAATATCGTGATTTTGAAACACTATGAACACTATATAACGATTTTAAAGTCTTAGCCTAAGACAACTCGATACATTGCAACAAAAATTGAAAAATCAAGCATCAATTTGACACGCAGTGTAGGTGAACTCGGCCCGTTGTAATAAAAACTTAAAGACCAACCATGAAATTGATACATCGTTGGGGCAGACTCGATTTATTATAACAAAAATTTTAAAATCAACTATCAAATTGCCCATAATGGGATCAGGCTGTTAAACGAGCATCGACACGAGCCCTGTAGAAAAAAATTAAAAATAAAAACCAAAATAAAAAAAAATATATAAAGAAATAAAAATGAAAGATACAAAAAAAAACAAAAATTCAAATATTGAAAAAAAATAACAATAAAAACAAAAAATAATAATAAGAAACAAAATTTAAATATTGGAAAAAAAATAAAAAAAATAAAAAAACACAAAAAATAATTAAAAAAATCCAAATATTGAAAAAACATAAAATAAAAATCAAAAAAAATATACAAAAGGAAAAATCAAATATAAGAAAAACAATAAAAAAAACATAATCAATTTTAAAAATAAGTTACAAGAAACAAAGTTAAAAAAAAACTTAAAACATGACAAAAAAAACCACTATTAAAAAAAACCAAAACATACATAAAAATGTAAAAAATAAAATAAAATAAACTTATAAATATAAAGAATTAGATAAAAAATTAAAAAATATCATTTAACAAAAAAAAAAAACAAAAATAGACATAATTTAACAAAAAAATAAATCAATAAAATCAAAATAAAAAACATTTCTACCGGAGTTGTCTATAATGCGACTTTTTGGAGATTCCGGTGACGGAATCCGGCGGAAGAAATGAGTTTTTATCTTGATTTTTAGCAGTTAAAATGGTTTTTTAACTGCATATTTGGATTCAGCGCCCTGAAAAACCCCTGGGAGCCATCGATTGTGCAGAAACTAACTATCAAACTTGGGATTCCAATGAATTGCTGCAGGATTTTAACCGGAAAAATCCGCCAAAAAAGCTTTCAAAAAGTCGCCTTATAGACTACTGCTTTCTTTTAATCTAAAAAATACATAACTAAAATTAATTAAATAAATTAAAAGAATAATAATAAAAATAAATAAATTAAAAAATAAAAAAAAAATAATAAAAAAAACAAATCAAAATAAAACAATTAAAAAGATTAAATTAAAAATAAAAAAAAGGTTAAAAAAAAATTAGCCACGAGCAGGGTTGGCCACGGACATGGATAGGGAGGTGGCTGTGTGCAGGCCGCCTCCCCACCTAGGCACTAGCAGGCTTATTCCCAGAATAGTGTTGCTAGACCCTCAATGGGGTTGGCCGCAGGTGCGCATGGGGAGGCGAGCTACGTGCAGTTGTCTCCCTACCTCCAGCCGCGACCAACCCGTCCTCTCGTCGGATTTTTTTTTTTTTTTTTAATTAATTTTTTTTTCCTTTTTTTATTTTTATTTATTTTTAACTTTCTTTGTTAACATTTTTTAACATTTTGTTTAATCATAATTTTTAAAGTTTTTATTTAATTATTTGTTTCAATTCTTTTTTAATTGTTTGGTTTTTATTAAATTTTTTGGTATATATATATAAATATATATATATATGTTATTTTTTTATTCTAATTTTATAGTTTTTATGATTTCTTTTTTGTTTTTTAATTTAACTTTTTTATTTTTATTTTTATTCTTTTCTTTAATGATGTGGCCAGCCCACGTGATCCCACGCCAGCACAATCCTTCGCGGTCCTTCGTTGATATTCGGATATGGATATGGTGTGATTGCAATTGATGCAGTAGGTGATTATTAATCAACCCACGGTACTTACCTTGTCCTTGTTGCGACACATGTCCTCCTCGAAGCTGCCAAACCCTAATCTCACTTACTCCCTTTTCACTTGCCGGTTCGCGCCCATTCGGTCATTTTCACCTCGTCGTTTCGCTACTCTGTGGTTTTGCTCTGATGCTCGGCTCCACCTCTGGTTGTTCTACAACTGTGGTGATACACTATTGAATTTCTGATGGTTTAATGGGTAAACGATGTGGTTTAACACTGTCTTCTCGTCCGTGTATTCGGTTCAGGCTTTACTGGTGAGTTATGGTTCTTTTACCTTGCATTCGGATTGTTTTTCGTGACTATGCTCAGTTGACTGGTTTCTACTTCTGTATTTACTGTCGGTCCTGGTCATTTGCGTTATGATTTCATGGTGAATGCTGGTGTTGAGGGTTTCTGGTTTTCTCAGTTGACAATGTGCAGTTCGTTGGTCTGCAACCTGGTCTTTCTCCGGCGCTCGGCTCTGTACTCAGGTAATAACTTGTTCCCTGCTATATTTCATTGTTTTCTTTTCGAGTCGTGGCTAACAGCACTCGGCCCCTCCGTGGTCAAGGTTTCACTTCGTTTCGGTGAGCTTGTGGACTCGGTTCACTTTCAGGTATGGCTCTCCCCCTTAGCCATACATGGCTTCGCTTCGTGCTAGTTCGTTTCTAGCTTCACGATATTGTTCCTGGCTCGAGGGTTTTGTTTTGGTTACAAACCCTAACGTAAATCTTCTGTGGTGGTTGCAGGTGACCGGTTCCGTGGCTCTCACAAGGGTTTTAGTCGATATCTCTCGGGTAGCTCTGTTCTTATCTTAGTTGATTTCTTGGCTCTTGGTTTTTGCTGTGTCTACTTGTGTCTGTGGTCTGTATATCGGATACATCCGTGGCTCTCTGTCTTTGCTGTAGTTACTTACGTCTGTATGTTTAATAACTGTTGCGTCTAGTATTTGGACTGCTCCAACCCGTAGCCGTAGTTTGGAGGGTTGCTGTAGGTTCTGTTAGTTGGTGGTTCGGTTCAACGAACCCTCGTCGCATAGTGCATTCATGTAATTTAAGTTCGACAAGCCTGCAACGTATTATACAGTGATATGTAATCTATGTTTAAATTTGATGTTGTTGCTTACCTGGTTTTGACTGTGGACCGTTGTGTTCTTCAACACTGTTCGTTTCTTTTCGCCTGTTGCTCACTCTCGGTCTCGGCTTGTCTTTAGACCTTCGGAATTGTGAATATCGGTCGTTGTATTTGCCTGTAACGAATTGAATATCCAATATAATATATATGTGAATTTTTTTTTGTAAGTCTCTGTCACTGTGTTTGCCTGCAACAAATTAATTGTACAGAAATGTATACATGAATTTCTAATACAGAGGACTTAGATACTCCAGTCGTATGTCTATTTGTGCACAAAATTTAGATGAAGGAAATTTGATATATATTTCTCTAATTCTCTTTCAAATTGCTTCGCCGCTGAACCCCTCTAGGTTATTTTGTCTGTCCTTTTATACAATAGTTACAGGCAGTTAGATAACTACAGATAGTTATTCCTTACAGTTTGTCAGATAGTTATTTCATTACAGTTTGCCTGGCAGTTACTATAAACTTACTTTACTTGTCTATTCGTTTGTTTACTTTGTCTCTTTTGTTCCATAAGGGTTTGTTTTTTACATTGCTTATTGATATTAATCTAATTCTAACAACTCTAATTAAGACCTGTTGCTACAGTAAAGTAAAATAAATAAAAATTAACTAACATAATCTAATGTTGTAGTTGACTTTGGAAGAAATTAAATAAAAACGTAAGAACTCTGACAGACTTGCTGTCCATTTGTCGAACTGTTCATCTTTCCCAATCTTCTTCAGAAACTTTGTCCGCCCTTTCTCGGTCTTCACCCTGTCAACCAGATGCTCCTGCATCAGGCTGTCGGGGTAAAAGAGAGATCTCATGGCTCCGTTCCATGAGTTCCTCCGCCGAGTAGCCCGCCTTCCGAATCTGTGTCTCGTCGAGCCAGGAACTATCCTCCATTGGACGTTCCTTCCACTTGACGAGATAATGCAGATACTCCTTCCTGCACGTCTTCTTGGCTACCTGTGTGTTGATGATTCCTTCGATTTCATGGGTCTTGACCGACGGTAACTGTTTCTTCCAAAGACTGCTGTCGAACTGGGTGTCCCGTTGTGGCTGTACCATTCTTTCGTCTTCCGTCTGGGCATGATATGGGAACAGGTCTGCCACGTTGAATATGGGTGATATACCTATATCAGGTGGCAGCTGAATTTCATATGCATTCGCTAAAAACTTGCGAAGAATTTTGCATGGGTCGATTTTCTTAAACTTCAGTTTGTTATACGTACCCTTAGGAAACCATTCCCGACGCAAATGCGCAAGGACTTCGTCTCCAATCTCAAAATGTACCTCACACCATTTTATGTCTGCATGCTGCTTATACTTCTGCGTGTTGTCCTGTAATCTCAATCTAACTTTCTCGTGCAGTTCGCTCATTGCTTCGGCAAAATCTTCCCCGTCTGCACTCCTCCTCTCTAGCTGTCCTAAATCGCGTAATTCATGTACTCCCCGCGGATGCATACCATATAAGATTTGGAATGGGCTAAGACCAGTGCTCCGATTAGGCGAATCGTTATAAGCGAATTCTACCTGGGCAAGCGCTGGATCCCACAATCGTGAGTTTTCTCCTGTCAAGCTTCGCAACAAGTTGCCTAAACTCCTGTTCACTACCTCTGTCTGTCCATCAGTCTGCGGGTGATACGCAGAACTGAAATTTAATTGTGTGCCCAGCTTTTTCCACAGGGTGCGCCAAAAATGCCCTGTAAATTTTACATCCCTATCTGAAACTATAGTTTTTGGTAAGCCATGTAATCGAACTACTTCTGTGAAGAAGAGATGTGCCACGTTTGTGGCGTCGCTAGTCTTCCGGCACGGAATGAAATGAGCCATCTTTGAAAACCTATCCACCACCACCATCACTGAATCATATCCCCGCTGCGTTCTAGGCAATCCCGGGACAAAGTCAATGCTGACTGAATCCCACGGCCTGCTTGGAACTGGTAGGGGCGTGTATAATCCAGTATTCTGGCTGTGCCCTTTCGCCAGTTGGCAGATTTTACACCTGGTTACATACCTCTGTACGTCCTGACTCATTTTCGGCCAGAAATAAAAATGTCCTAGCTGTTCCAACGTTTTGTCAACGCCAAAATGTCCTGCT